>PVIJ01013825.1:0-43504 GCA_004024925.1 Scalopus aquaticus
GCAGCGAGAGGGTTCACCAGAGACAGAGTGGGGAGCAGAACAGGTAGATCAGAAATACACTGCTGAGGGGAGCAGCGGGCGAGGCAGGAGAGGTCTGCCGCACCATGTGGGATTCTCCCCGGCCGGGCGTCGAACTCGCGTCGCCGCTGCCGACAGCTCCACAGCGCAGCGCTTAACCGCTGCGCCACCAGGGAGGCCCGTAAAGTTTTGGACTTTTAATTGTTGCATAGTGTTATACTTTCATTAATCTATGGGAAACGTGCGATGTTAGATTTATAGATTTCCATTTGAAGGGTCATAAATCTTTATTATAAAATAACCCAGATTACTACCTTTTATTTTCTCTTTATTTTTGGGAAATATTAAAAATAGCAATTTAATTTACAAAATTTAATAGTCCATATATTTTATATTCCCCTTGGGTCATTTTTTGGTAAGTTTTGAACGTCATTTAGTTCTGTGGAGACACATCTATTAGTAATACTCTGTAATTATATTTTTAATTTTTACATTTCTTGTCCATGATATTTGATGGCCTCTATCTTATTCCTAAAATTTTATTCCTTCAATGCATTCTTCCTGAACCAATCTCATAATATTTTTTTTATTATTTTCTAAATATTCCTTTCAAGAACAATAATTTGAGGTATTGAATGGTGTCTATAGAGAAATTCCTTTTAATTTCATTATTTTTCTATTATTTCTATTATTTTATTCTGCTTACTTTTACTGGTTTTATTCAGCTTTACCTTTCTTCCGACTCATTTTTAGCATTTCTTTTCATATTTAAATATACAAGTATTGCTATACTGCAATATTAAAAACCAAAAACCTAAATAAGAACTCTGAATAGTGTCTTTTAAACATTATTGTGGCGTAAATGCTCTTACAATGATTAAATTTAAGTTACCTATGTCAACTAGTTCAGAACATGCCTAAAAATTTAACAATGGACACACACAAGCCACTTCTAGTTCTACCCTTCATTTGAGCTATAACAAACATAATCTTTATAAGATATTGTTACTCCATCACCCAATATTAGAAATTCAGTAATTTGTTTTTAAATATCATTACTTTGAAGTTTATATTACAAATTTACTTTTTTACATTTTAAAAGGAAGGGTTTATTAGAAAAAGGAAAAAAAGAGAGTACCAGCATAGTCACAGGTGGACAGGAGAGCTGCAGTTCCATTTATGCAAAGGGAAAAAGTTTCTACAAGTTATTTTTGACCCAATAGTTTTCTAGATTTGTTTGTTTATTCACACATAGGAACTTTTAAAATTTATCTGTACTTAATAATTTTGCTTTATTTATTATTTAATTAAATGATATAACCATTATCATAACTACTTGCAGACATTGTTGGGTACTCTCTTTAAGGCCTAGCTAAGGTTGCATTTAATTTTCAAATATACTTAGAAGAATGCATATTTAACAGTTTGGGAGTGCAAAATTCTTTACATTATCTTAAGATTAATTTTAACTGGTTTCAAATATTCAATTTTATTATTATCTTCTAACTTACCAGCTACACAAAAAAGAGTGTCTAAAGATCAGCTGAATATCTATCTTCCTATCTAATCTATCACCTATCAATCTTCATGTAACAAGTGTATCCATAAGAGTCTAAAATGAATACAACTTCCTGATTAATTGAAACTTGAATCATATATTTACTCTTCCTGTTTCCAATGATGATTTAAAGCCCACTTTTGCTAATATGTATGAAATTCTACTACACTTATTTGATTTTTATTTTCTTTTCACTTTGTTTATCCTGATATTTATTTTATCTAGAATATAAATAATATTTTAATGATTTATTTTTCATTTTTAGATAATGTCACTATTTGTTTGTTGCTATTTTTCATAAAAATCTGATATCAGCATGTTATACTTCCAAATTAGAAGTTCATTCTCTTATCGTAAGTACATATTCATCTTTAATCAATGCTTATATTCTTTTAACTTGTTCTTTCTTACCCATATCCACAACTATTGCCATATAGTAAATCTTCACATATATAAAAATTGTTTTCAGTTTTGTAATTGTTAGCCTATCCTCATAATTATTTCATATCAAAATATTTATCAACACAAGAAAAGTAAGTAGGAGGGCCTCCCTGGTGGTGCAGCGGTTAAGCTCTGTGCTGTGGAGCCTTTGGCAGCAGCGATGCGAGTTTGATGTCCAGCTGGGGAGAATGCACAAGGCACAGCAGTCCTCTCCTGCCTTGCCCGCTGCTCCTCTCAGCAGTGTATTTCCATAGATCTGCCTGTTCTGCTCCTCACTCTGTCTCTGGTGAACCCTCTCACCACCCCACACCTCTGGCCTGTACCCCAGCTTGTATATATAAATAAATAAATCTTAAAAAGAAAATAGGCATTCCCGCTATTATTTCTGCAGATGATGTTATAGCTCTTTAAAAATACCCAAGATGAATTGTAGTAGATGAACAAAGAAAAACAGATTTGATATTTATTAAATCTATAAAAGTTTAATATTCTTACCAGGAAAATTCACATAATAGGTTAAACTTTCAAATATTATGAGTTTAAAAGAATGAGTGTGTTCCTGTGGATACAGATTTAGAATGGTGCAAAAATCCTTTTCTCTGCCAAGAGAGATTTATATCATGATAAATCAGAGTGCAGATGGTATTGAACAGTTCAATTTAGATTCAATGAATGGAAGAAAAAGGGGAAAAATTGTCTAACATGTTATACATTAGCAAAATGGTATTCATTTGTGTATAAATTTGCTTAATCATATTAATGAATATATGAAATGATCCATAAACAAATCAATCATATCTGATATAGAAGACATCAGATACCACTTTCATATTCACATTTCCTTTGAAAAGCAGATGTTTAATTCACAATAATTAATTTATAATAATTGCATGTCATTAATAGGAGAATATTTGTTAATCTGAAGAATATAATTACCATGACCTGCTATTGATTATCCAACAAATCAAGATAGATTATATAGCTTATTTCCCATTTTACTGACATAGGAGATAAAAATTAAAAGTGGATATAAAACCAAGATGAGATTCTCATAATAAATAATCACAAGAAAATATCCATTTAAAAAATGGTGCCTTGACAAATTTGGAGTTTTCACTTATTTACACTTACAATTCTAAAAAGAAGTTTTAATCAATCTGATTACATAATTGAAGGTACTTGGCAATAAAATAAACTCTTAACATGTGATACTATGTGGATAAACTATGAAATAGCTAGGTTAAATAAAAATAACCAGGCTAAAAATCTCTTAAATACAATATCCCTTAAAACCACTTAAATACATAATGTATTAAATGCAAATTCATCTGAAATACCCAGAAAAGGCAAATATACAGAGACTTAACATAGATCAGTAGTTATGAGGTTAGTGTTGGGAACAAAATATAGTAAAATGGAACTGGGGGGGGGGCGATGAAAAAAAATCTAAAATTGGCTATAAAGTCTTCAAAACTCTTTAAGAACAATTGCATTGCAATTTTAAAGTGAGGGGATTTTGCCTCATGCATATTTTGTTGCAATAAAGGCATTGAAAACTACTGTAATTCATCAAATATGAAGACTAAAAAATTATAACCCTCTCAAGAAATTAAGAAAAAATTCATTTTTTACAATTTCAAATAAATTAATTCTGTAAACTTAGAATGGAAGGGAATTTCTTTAATCTGATAAAAGGGAACTACAGAAATTAACAACATATTTAATAGTGAAATAATGAATGTTTTTCCTCAAGACAAGGAAAGTGGAAAGTATGAAATGTTTTATCATTATTGTTAAATATCATATGAATGCCTTAATCAGTGGAATAAATCTAGGGTGGGGGAGTGGTTGGAGAGCTCCTGATTTAGGAAGGAGGAGATGGAATTATCTCTATCCATAAGCAGCTCAGTTGTCTTCTTTGAAAATACCAAAGAATCTGCTGAAATGTTAATAGGACTCATAGGTGATTTAACAAGGTCATAGAATTCTAGGTCCCTATGCTAAAATTGGCTGGTTTTGATATACCTGTAATATTATCTATTTAATTTTTCATCAAAGTGCACTGACTTACATCATTATATATGATTTAAAGGTATGTATGTACCTCCTACTCGTATGTATGCCGCCACACAGGCATACTAACAAATACTCCGATTTTTGGAAATCAATACAAAAAAAATAGAAGACAAGTTATAGATTGGGTGGAATAATTGCAAATTTTGCATTTACCAAAAAAAAATAGAGAATAGAAAATAGTTGTTTCAGAAATATGAATAAGAGCCCAACTTAAAAAATTAGCAAAGTTTTCTTTGTGTAGGTCCTTCACCTCCTTTGTTTACTCCTAAGTATTTAATTATTCTTGATGTAATAATAAGTGAAATTGTTGTTTTAATTTCTTCCTCTTCCAGCTCACTGTTTGCATGCAGGAAGGCAACTGATTTTTATATTAATATCATAACCTGCCACTTTGCTGAGCCAATTAATTACTTCCATGAACTTTTTGGTGGAGTTTTTTGGGTCCTCTATGTATATTATGATGTCATTTACAAGTAATGCTTATTTTGCTTATCATACCCAATAAGACTAATAACCAAATTCCATAAAGAACCTATACAACTGAAAAATAGGAAAATAACCCAATCCAAATAATGACAGAAAAACTAAATAGACACTTCTGCAAAGAAGTCATAGATAGCTATGGGAACATAAAAAAAAAAAAATGACTATTATAACTTATAATCAGGTAAAAAATTACTTAACTTGTTTCTCTCTGAAGCTGCATACTTATTTTTTTGCATGTATCTTGATGCCAAACAATTTATAAAAACCAATTAGTTGGGAGTTTTTATGTATTGTCTGATTTAGAACCACTAACCCATTTTAGTGTCTCAGGTTCACAATTTCTAAGTCAAGGGTAAAAATAATCACACACTGAGTGATATTTAATGGGTAATAAAAGTACCATTTGAACAGAGAATTAGTAGTATAACCTTTAAGCTCAGGCTCTCCTAGGTATAATATATAGCCATAGGAGAAATGGCTTATAATTAATAGTGTAATTTCAAGTTTTGCCTTTTTCATCTCTCTATTCCTTTTCAGAAAGATGTCTCTGTAATAACAGAATCAAATGGATAGAGTTACTGTTTCAAGAAATCGTGACCAAGAAAATTCCAGAAAACTCAGTTTGCAGCATTTTCTGGTTATCTATATTTTGTCTTTCTCATATCCCAAAGGGAATGAAAGGAGTCCATTAGTCCCTTCAGAGTTCCCTATGTGACTATTCTTTCAGAATATCATGACTAGCAGTTCATAAGGTTAACAATTTTTATTGTTTGCTAATCAATTACAAAATAGGATTATGATTTCAATGAAATAATTCTACATTTTATAAAATTTTAGACTTCAAGTAGTTTCTCACAGAAGCAATATCATAGAAGAATAAAAGGAATGCATTTGTTTAATGGTCTTGTTATTAGAGGGGTAAAGTTTCTATGTGGGTATAGTAAACCAAATAGTGTATTATATACACTATTGTGTTTAACATAGTGTTTAATAATTACTTTCAGCTGCCTTTCCATATACATTAAACAATCTTAAATATCTATATTAAAATTTACCTGTATGGAGAAATGACTCAAAGCAATAAAGAGAAACAAATAAATATAGCACTTTTAAAGTAACTTATTTGTAAAGAGAAACAAGTTTTGAATGACAATCATTATGATGTCTCTTTATGTCAACATAGTATTAATTAAAACTAGTCACTGGTTACTTATAATTCAGATTATGTTGCATATGTAGGAGTGGTATTGGACATAAAATGGCTTCCTTATCTGAATATAAAATAATAGACAAATTATATTAGGTTCATTTAAAAGCCCCCCCAAAAAAAGAAAACCAAGATAAATAGTTGAATATTACGAACTTTATAACCATATTTCCAAGAGTAGTATTTTTCTCAGATCCATTTGCATATTGATTAATTTATCTTGAATTCTAGAATATCATTCCATTGTCCTAAAACTGTGCTATAAATATGAATTTATAGTTGATTTTGTCTATATGATAGAAAACCTTTTAAAATTCACTATCAAACAACTGAGGGGGAAAAATTAAAAATTAATGTTAGGAACAAAAAAAAAGCTGAAATTATCTAGTACATAGGCAATTTGAAGGAGTAAAATTGATAATACCACTTTAATAAGAATGATGAAACCAGACAGATTCACATTTAATAGTCTTCTGGAAATGCTATATGGTATTTCTAATGAAGTCAGTTGATCAGATACAATTGAATATATGTTTCCACTTGTTAACAGAAGAAAATAATATTTAATTCAGCATGCATTTTGGCATTTGGAATTGTTATTTCATTTTGTAATTGAATGATACAGAATAATCTGAGTTTACATTTCACATAATTTTTTTCAAAGTCCTTAAAGTCCTTAGGTTAGAAAATGTTATAACACTACAACATGATTTTGCAGACTTGTATTTATCTTAACTGTTCCATCCCTCTGATTGTGCACTCTTTCAAACCTTTGTTTTGACTAAAACTAAGATATTCATTTTATCATGTCACCCTCTTATTTAAAATCTTCTATTTCTATTTCCCACAGGATAGGTCCATTTACCAATGTGATGTTTCAAGCGATTCATCCGACCTGAACTAGTCTTCATTCCTCGTATTATCTCTTTCCACTCAACCCCAGTTAATTTTTGTGCTTTAGATTTCCTGTCTACTACTGTAAATCACTGAGTATAATCTGAGTTTCTTCATTTCTACACTTTGTTATTCCTCTGTCTGTCTGGAATGTTGTCCCCTTCTTCAACTCATTCATCTGTTCTAGTGATAAGCTATCTAACTTCTACTATGCATTCTAGGTTTCCCTCAACTATATTAATTTTCTTCAAATGTTTATTCAGCATTAAATGATTACATTCTGCCTTATTTTCTATTTATGCATTATTTCTATGTGACACTTATTCCAATGAAATATAATAATCTCTTCCCTTGTCTGCCTCTTAATAGACTGTATATTCCTTGAGTAGAGTACTTTTGTATTCCAAATTTTATTCAATGATTAAAATAGGTTTGTCACTTAGGAAACTCAAAAGCTGTCTGATGAATGCACATATGATTTATCATTGATTGTATACATCATTTACCTGCATATTTTCATTCATGTAATCAAATCAATGCGTAATGAGTCTAAAAAGTATATATTCAAATGAGGTTTCTAAAAAATTACCAGCAAATAGATAAAGGTTTATGTAACTAAATGTTTATGGAGGAACAGAAAATCCAGAATACTTTTTTAAATAAAAAGCAATATTTGTAAGTAAAGATATTAAAATGAAAGAATTGATTACGATCATTACCTGTAGCATAATGAAGTGTTTTCATCTTATTTTCAAACTAAGGAGGAGTTTTAAGTAATTTACTAATACAGATATCTTTTGCTTTTCAAAAGTTCTCATTAAGTCACTTCATTTTTAAGAAGACCTGTATCACTGCCTGTTTTTACAACCAGAAAAATATCTAGCTAGAATTTTCAAATTTGTGACAAAAGCAAAGAGCAAGCACAATGAAGCTCCGTAGCGGTCCGAGAAGCAGCTTGACCCGGAGCAGCGAGACCCACAGCACCGACCTCCAGCCTGGAACTATCAATACATGCAGCATCTCAGCACCAAGCGGGCACAGTTTTGCATTGTGTTTTGGGCATCTGTCATTTATCTTAATTTCTTTTGTGCATCCATTATCAAGATGTGTCCTACAGCATCAGAAAAGCCTAAGAGTGCTTGTAAGTGTCTTTTGTTTGGCATGCAAAACTGCACACAAAAGGCAGAAAGGGAAGCTGTTCAGGAACCAAACCTGACGAGTTTGCGTGAGAGCTTTGTTACATTTGATAGTGATGCAATGATTTCAGAAAAGTATGACTTTCATTTTGGAAGGACACAGGGGCTTATGGCAGATTTTCAAGATGTTTTGAGTGCCTACAAAGAATTACATGATAGAAAAATGCATGAAGCTTAGCAGTAAAGCATACTATCCTGTTTGCCGAAGACCCAATTTGACATCTAGGTAGGCAGACAGAATGTATGGAAATTAGTGGCCTGGCTGACCTGATGGGTTCAGTTCATAATGATATTATGACCCTCTTTCTCTCAACCATACCCAAGTCTCCTGTGCTTCACACCACTCCAGACTCCCATCACTTAGCCTAATACACCATCAACACCACCTCTGGGTTCCACTGTGTCTGTTGTCTTCTGGTTCTTGTAAGTGAAATGACACCATTCACACGTTATTTCTACCTTATAGAAATTACGCCCTTATCATATCATTCATACTTTTAGCATAGGTTAGTGCTATTTTAAGTTTTATGTGTATGTTTGTACAAGAGTAGAGAGATAGTAAAGTGAATATAGTCACTGAGTACTGGAGAAGAGAATCAGGATCAGCAGTTGCTCTGGGAAATAAAGCCCCTACTGTAATTGATGAATTGCTGGAGGTATAGCATGAACAACCCAGAGATTTTAAAATTTCTGGGGATTGGGCCTCCCTGGTGGCGCAACGGTTTAAGTCTCATAGTCTTCATAGTGATGAAGCTATACACAGCCACTGTAGCACGAGTTTGATCCCCAGCAAGGGAGCTTCCCACATGGCACAGCAGACCTTTCCTGCCTTGCCCGCTGCTCCCCTCAGCAGTGTATTTCCGTCAATTTGCCTGTTCTGCTCCCCACTCTGTCTCTGGTGAATCCTCTCACCACCCCCACCCCTCTAGCCTACACCCCAGTTCTTGTATGCATAAATAAATAAATCTTTAAAAAATTTTCTGGGTATCTAATCATGGAGGAGAACATGATATAGTGAGATTTATCTCCAGACACTAAACCAGTTTTCCTCAGTAAGTAAGAGAGTAAATTCTCCCTTCATTCTAGCAGGAAATAGGGACAGAGAACTATTGAAATATGTCAGATCTTTCTGTTCTTAGGGAGGTGAGCACTCAGGGAAAACTAGTTACCCAGCAACTAGCTTGCTTCAGTATCATTTGAGCCTAACTGACTTAGGAAAAGGATCTACCTACTGCAGCCCACACTAGCAAATCTAAACCAATGAAAAGGAGAGAAAGTCTTGAAGAAATTTGTAAAGTTCACAGCCCCGATACAGGCTAACTAAAAACACAACCTAATCTTAGGACTTTTCCTCCATCCAAATCTTACCACCACATTACTAAAGTAGATTTATGGAGTTCTACTGCTTACTTAGTACATCATGTCTGGCTACCAAGAAAAAATTACAAGACACCTACAGGTGAAAATAATTGAAGAGATGGAGTAAACATCAGAACCAGACAAAGCAGGGGTGTTGGAATGATCAGATCAGGAATTTAAAACAATGATGATTAGCATGGATAAAGTAGATCACATGTAAAAACAGATTGCCAGTATAATCAGTGAGATAGATATCCTAAGACAGAACCCTAAGAAAGAACTAAAAAGAAATGTTATCCACAAATAAGACATTAAAAGACATAAGGAAAATTTTGGGTAAGGTAAATAAACAGTGGTTGAAAAATTTAAAGCAAATTTACTTGCTGTGAATTGAATTAATTATTTTTAAGTAAGGTACATAATATAATTAGAAAAAGTGCAGCTTCCTCATGGCCCCTGCACTGAGCCACTCCACAACTGACAGCGAGTAACAGAGACTTGCACGTGGTCCCCTATCTTACTGCACATACAGAAATTGATTCTCTTAATTCAATATCTCCAATGGGGCTCTGCTTCTAATTTTTTGACAATTGTATTTTTTTGCAGTACGGAGTAGCAAAATTGGTTCAGGGTTGATCTTACAACCTGACTTCCTGACAACCCAGGTTTCGTAAGGAGAAAGATTATTTCCCAATCACAAGATGAGTTTTGTTCATTTGTTTCTATAGTGACTTTTATATTCTCTATTAATTATCAAAATAGCCCAATTTACAGTGGAGAAAACTGATGTTCAGAGTGGGCAAAATAGAAAGTCAGGATTTAATTCCTCCCAGTGGCTCCCCAGTCTATGTGTGGCCTCATTCTTTGCACTACATACAGCCCTGCCTTGCCTGAGTACATGGCCCTCACCAAACCGCCCATTCCAAGTCAGTCTTTGACTGGGAGACAAAGGAGGAGGGGCAAGAGCCTGAGCACTAAAAGAAGTTGGATTTAAAACCAAGAAATTGTACACAAAGCAGTACTAGGTTTGGAGGCCAGACTGAATCCAGTGCTGACTCAGAAGCTCTGAGGATCATCAGATCTATAGGACTGAATCCTCTTTTCTCCATACTTTCACCCAGGGTCCTAGACCCCATCCTAAAGACCACTCAGTCCCACAACACAGATGTGTTGCTCTTTGCTGCCCCATTCTCCCAGCTTCCATGTCCAGGGGAGGTTGTTTTGTTTTATTTGTTTGTTTTTATGTGTTAATTCAAGGGAAGCTTAGAAAATACATTTTAACAGTTTTATAGGGTATAGTTTTCTCTTTGTTTTAATTCAGATCTTCCATGGTTCCTCCAAATAAAATAGCATATCCTAACTACTTTATTTATTCCATGTTAAAAAACTGTGCAAGAAAAACAGTTGTACTAATGGAAATTGAGAGTAATGTTTTTGTCCACAATTGGGCCAGAACTGTAACAATAACAAAACAACAACAGGGAAAGCAAGCATTCATAGTGAATTAGGGGGCTATAAAGTTTATGTATTTTTTTAACATACAGTTTTTTAGAAATAAGGAAACCTAGTCATGAGACATGACTTGGAGTTTTCCCTTTATGATTTCATCCAACTTGCCAATAATATTGCTTTGAAGTTGAAAAGCACACTTATTTTAATAATTTGTGTGTCTATTACACAAATAAAATTATATTTCAATTAAAATAAACTTGCATAGTATTTTTTTCTCACTTTTCCCAGATGCATCTTCTTTGCCACTAAATAGTTATACTGACTTAAATCCAAAGTTACAGGAAGAGATTATATTCTTACCCTAAAACTCGAACAATCAGCTGTGCCTCTAGGTTGCTTGAGGCAGATGTCATTCTGACTGACTTGAAAGAGATAATGACCTTCTGGGATCTTGACATTAATCGTACAACCTGAATGAAATATGCCTTTTTGGAAAACTCTGTATTTGTCCAATATTGGAAAGTAACCTTCTTGTGAGAAAGTTAAAGCCCAGATCCCCAAATGACTTGGCCTCCTCACTTCTGTGAAGAAGTAGAGTGCAAAGTAGTAACAGATAAAATACTACCTTTGTTGTTAATGAAATGCTATGAAGTTTGAAAAGCACTTCTTCCTTAGCCTCAAAGGAATTTTAAAACATCAGACAGATGTTAGCTAAAAATATTCACTAACTTTGAGGAGAGATCATGAAAAAAATAATTAAAATAATATGTTAAAATCATGACTATAACCATTTCAATAGGACTCAAGTTTTTCTTTGTACATCAAGTAGAAATTATTTTAATTGAAATTGATTATATTACCTTTATTGGAGCTATATATTGGTAACTTTCCCCCACAATCTTTAATAGCATTGTCATTGTGGTTTTAAACACATTAGTGAATGCAGTTTCTCTGACATTTTTCCCTTTAAGGCATGGTGATAATAAAAGTATACTTAGTATGTTGGATTATCTAAAATAGCTTTAAAAATTTGCTCATTAGTCTTATGATAGAAACTATGCATGCTGATTTTGATCAAACTTGTTATTCTACCACTGTAGTTCAAAATATTCCTATCACCTAGAATATTTATCTATTCACATATGTCTTTAAAATTATTGATGATCCAAAACCAAAATTTTTACTAAAGTTTAGACCACGGTCTCCCTGGTCGAGCAGTGGTTAAGCTCTGTGCTATGGAGCTGTCGTCAGCTGTTGGCAGCGGTGACGTGAGTTCAACGCCAGGCCAGGGAGATTCCCACATGGCATGACAGACCTCTCCTGCCTCGGCTGCTGCTCCCCTCAGCAGTGTATTTCTGTCAATCTGCCTGTTCTGCTCCCCCCACTCTGTCTCTGGTGAACCCTCTCGCCGCCCCATGCCTCTGGCCTGTACCCCAGCTTGTATGCATAAATAAATAAATGTTAAAAAAAAATCCTTTGATCAATCGCCCCAGCATAAAATAATCTCTTCTTCTGCTGAAAGTATGTTTATAATCATGTATACAACATTTCTGCATGTAATAGATTTTTGTTTATATAATTTATTTCACTGATTGACATACAAGTTCCTTAAAGACAACATCATGTTCACATTGGTATTACCTACATGATTTAGCAGAACAAAATTTATAGTATAAAGGAAAATTAATCTTTGGGCATTCCAATTTTTCCTGCTTATTATGTGTCATTCAGAAATTTATTTATTCTCTCCAAAGTTCTCTTGTTAATAATTGGTACTATCAATGTCTACCTCAAAGAAAACCCTTGATGATTAATGCAATAACATACTCTAAAAGTCAGCCTCTATGTATTCATTTCTTCTCTGTTGAGATGTTTTACACATATTTATTGAATGAATATATTATTTTCTTCTATCAATAGATATCTTCTGCATTCTGTTAGTTCTTTTTTTTTTGAGTTTATTTATTTATTTATTTTTAAAGATTTATTTATTTATACATACAACTGGGGTACAGGCCAGAGGTGTGGAGTGGTGAGAGGCTTCACCAGAGAGTGTGGAGCAGAATAGGCAGATCAGAAATACACTGCTGAGGGGAGCAGCGGGCAAGGCAGGAGAGGTCTGCTGCACCTTTTGGGATTCTCCCCCGCTGGGCATCGAACTTGCATCGCTGCAGCCGGCAGCTCCACAGCGCAGCGCTTAACCGCTGCGCCACCAGGGAGGCCCCTGCATTCTGTTAGTTCTATTTAGTTAATCTTATGTACCTGGAATTTTTTTAATGAAAAACTTATTTTTAGTCAGCCCAAAAGGGTTATAGTTTTTGATATCTCCCAAATATACACGTCTTTAAAACAAAAAAGGAGAAATGCTGTATGTCATTAGAAGGTTGGTAGACAATAATGGAGAAGGTAATACCGTGAGGGAGTCAGTATTCATCCTGATTTTCACCAAGATTTATACATATACACAGCATGGGATTTAAACTTTCTCTCTCATAATAACAGGTTGTAAACTCTGGCAATTCATTCCAATATGACAAAATTTGTTGTGAAATCAGATGAGAAAAAAGTCTAGTGAAACAAATCAGGTTGATTAGAAGGTTCAAGTAATCCAGCCATGACAGGAAATGAATCAGATTATAAATGAAAAAAAAAAATTAAAGATAGTTCATGTAAATTATTTTCTTTCAGAAAATAATAGTGACAGGTATATTTTTATACATTTTAATACAAAAATATATTTAATATATGTTAATAAAAATAATGTAAATGTTCAATTATTAATACTCATGAGAATATAATCAGTTTTGATATGAGTGGTTTGAATTTTTATTAACTGTATTATCAATTGCAAATATTTTGTGTTCTTTTGTGGTTTTTAATATTCTGTAGGTTCACCAGAAACTAGAATAGCAAGGATATTTGTGATCAAAATCATTACTATAGTCAAAGTATTTCCAGTAGGGTCCAATAGTGTCTTCTAAATGTCTGCTCAAGAAAAGGAAAGGAAGAAGAAAGAAAAGAGATGGAAAAGAAGGAAAAAGAAGAAAGGAAAGAAGAGAGGAGAAAGCGCAGGGGAAGGGGAAAGAGAAAGGATTCTGATTCCCACTCTAAAGAGTATGACAAATAAGTGCAAAGATTGTCATTAATGCAAGAATAGGAAACGGGGGCACATATTTTATATAATACAACTTTTGTTCCTGAACTAATTTAAACCAGATGTCACAAAAATCAGATGCCTGCAGGTTAGATGAATATATGATCAGCCTAGGTTGAATAAAATAAGTGGTGCTGCCTACAGCAAACTGGAAATTACTTGCTTTTTCTTAGGGCCAAACACATTCAATTTTTTTGTTTGTTTGTTTGTGTTTAAACACTGCCTGAATAAAACAATTCTTTGGACTGAATTTGGCCCCTAAGGTGAACAATTCACCACCCCTTTGAGAAGGAAAGTAGTCTTTAAAAGTTTTATCCCCATTGTTTAGGAGATATTCTGTCATCAGTATTTGTGGACAATAGGAAGGAAGAAAGAAAATGTATTCACACTTGAGGCTAGTAATCTGTGACACCATATAACTAAAATGATTACCTTTTTGTGAGAAAGAGAAGGCCATCTCCTAGATCTGATTTGAAATTTCTTAAATAGGGAATTGTCACATTTCCTTCAAAAACTCTAATAACATCAGAGAGCTAACTTTATAGTGTTTTCTAATGAAGAAAAGGCCTTTTTTATGTGGTCAAAGTTTGAATTTATTAAGATATATATTTTGTTTATGAAATATTTCCCTAACAAAGTCATGAACGTGTTCTTGCATATTATATTTAAAATGCATACTGTTTACCACATTTACTCTTAAATCCCCTGGAACTGATTTTTTATTTGGTTTGAACAAGGGACAATAATGTTGTCTTATAAGTATCCCCAATTTTTATTGGCATCAATTATTTAAAAGAATATCACATCCATATGATTCCACAGTGGAATAGATCTATAATCAAATAATCATTACTGTCAATCTATTTTCCAACTTTTGTTATTTGAATATTTTGTTCAGAGATAAAAACTGAGTACACATTTTCTAAAATTTTGTATGAATAAAAATTTTTGCTTTTGATCCAAGTTTTCAAATAATTATATAGATTATCATTTATTTTATCTTTTCCATTGAGTTAGTTTTCTTTAAGATATACTGTTTCAGGAGATTTTTACTCGTTAAAATTTTCTAATAGCTGATCACAAAATTGTATTGAAATATGATATATCCTCAAGTTTAAATCGTTTTACCTATATCTTGGCTTTTAAAATATGTATTTTTAATTAAGGTAACATTGGTTTAAAATACTTTTATTATTCAGAAGTATAGGATCCTACCTCTTCAGTTGTATGGTAACACACCACACCCACCACCAAGGCCCCACACAGTTCCCACCACACAGTTAACATGTCTTTTATACACACACACACACACACACACACACACACACACACACACACATACAGGTATATAACATAGCATATGGTCTTTATTGGTGACTGTCTTAAGTATATTAAAATGTATATTTTGCATCTGTTGTCTTCTACATGTCAATTAAGTCCATGTGATTTAAATATTACACTTGTCTTCTTAATTCTTTTTCCTGAAATTTTGTCTACTCTTTTTCAACCACTGAGAATTATACATAATACAGTTTTCACTAATATTGTGAAGCTGTCTACTTATCTCTTTAGTTCTTTCAGTTTGTACTTCATGTATTTTGAAGCTCTGTTATAGGCATATGTACATTTATAGTTTTTTTTATATTTTTCAAATATTTGCTCTATTAGTGTTTTTTTTTATTATTTACACTCCATGTTTTGAAAGTTAGTAACTGTAATATCAGTGTTCTAATTTTTTTATATAATTGCTATTTACATATTTCTGCCCTTCAATTTCAACTTTTTTGTGACTTTCAGTCAGTCAGGGTATATCTCTCATTGAGAACATATTGACACTCTTGCTTTTTTATCTAGTATGACAGATTTTTCTTTTTGATTTGAATATTGAGTTCATATTCATTTTGTTTATTTCTCAAAATGACTGTTATTAGGTATACTGTTTTGGTAATTTTTTTTTAAGATTTATTTATTTATGCATACAAGCTGGGGTGCAGGCCAGAGGCGTGGGGCGGCGAGAGGGTTACCAGAGACAGAGTAGGGAGCAGAACAGGCAGATCAGAAGTACACTGCTGAGGGGAGCAGCGGGCGAGGCAGGAGAGGTCTGCCGCACCATGTGGGATTCTCCCCGGCTGGGCGTCAAACTCTCATTGCGCGCTGCCGACAGCTCCACAGCGCAGTGCTCAACTGCTGCGCCACCAGGGAGGCCCAGTCACCATATATTTTTTTCTCTGTTGTAATGTGTCAGATCCCTGTTTCTTGGAAGCATAAAATCATTTGTAGGAAATTGAAAATTGTAAATAATAGTGTTATAAATATAGCTTCTCAGAATTATTATTTATATTTTTGGTAAACCGTAAACTTTCTTGGACTTAAAATATAAGCTTTATTCTCCATGAATTAGACAGCAGTTCAAGACCAAACTTCTCTGCCATTACCTAGTTTCTGAGGATTCTAATCTAATCCTAAATTCTGTCAGTCTTAATTTCATTCCTTCAAATCTTCAAATTATAAGGCTTTAGGTTCCTGCTGTTCAAGCCACCTATGTTTGGAGGATGCCATCAATGAATGAGAAAACATATATATAGAACACACCTGGCACAGCTTTATCTTATAAAAATCTATTGTGTTCTGTATCTGTGTTTTTTATTAAATTGAGGTCACCAATGCTCATGTGTAGTATAGTGAACATACAGAGATTTAAGCAGTTTGTTCTCAGATTAATTTTTGTATCCAATTTGTGTTTCTGTCACTTCTAGGCTTTGTCCTATTGAACTATTCAATCTTGTACCCTTTCTTCTATCTCGAGATGGTAAGGCTTCAATTATTCCATGTGATTTTTATCTGCTCTATTCATAAGGTTTAGAAAATGTCTTCAAGGAAATTTGCAATTGATACTTAAAAAAGTTTTATAATAGCTTCTTAAAATCCTAGCCAGATAACTACAACATCTGATTCATTTTGGTATTGATGTCAGTTTACTATCTTATTTCATTCAAGTTGTAGTTTCCTTGATTCTTGGTATGATTAGTATTTTTCTATTGGTTCCTTAACATGTTTGATGTTTATGTTATGATACTTTTACTCCTAGCTTAATATATTTAATCAGGTAGTCACTTTACTTGGGTTTAAAGTAGGTCCTGCCTTTGTGAGCTGTAGTATAAGTGGAAGTTTAATTTTCAGAGCATACATACTAGTGACCCAGCAATCACCAAGTGGTGAAGGAAGCAACAGCAGAGGTGTGTACAGTGCCCTACCTCTGTTCTAGGGCTTCCTAAACTTGACAGGAGTAGTTAAGCAGACCTAGGTTCACTGGTAGGCACTGACATGCAAGTATATGCCCCAGTGCAGAGCTACAGTATAGGCAGCTACAACAAAAATACTGATGATTTAATGACTTAATATAATAGTGAAGTCATTTGATGTGGTTCTGATAAGGTTTGATCAGAGGCATCACTTAGACAAAGGACAATTATATCAACTAAGTTCCCACAATAACAATTTGTAGAATTCAACAAATGATATGGAAATTTCTAGAATATTTTGGTGAAACATTTTCTGCTAATTTAGGCTTTATTTTTAGGTTGTAGTTAATTCAACAAAGTAAAGGAACGTTAAATACAAAAACAAATAGGGATAGTAATAGCACACACTCTCCAGATGGATTTTGACTAACTGGTTGTTCTGAGAAGATTTCTATTTTTATATTTCTTATTTCAATGTGATTATGAATATGCAAAAATAAAATTATGGCTTTGAAAATATGTAAATCAGGAAGTACCTTGATGGAAAGAGTTATAGTGTAACCTTTTTAAAAATTATATTGAGATCATTTGACAAATTTTTATACTCCTTGGTGTGTGGTAAGCTACAATAGAGACAACTTGGGTTACACTGCTATGCCATGTCTAAGCTACCACAGAAGAATAAGGTTCTTGAACTATTAGGGCTGAAATTTTCTTTAACATTATTTCACCTTTTGCTCTGAAACCTTTCACACCAAATTTCTGTTCTTTTAAAGTTTAAGAGCTGTATTTCGACATTTAAAAGGCAGAAGAACTCCTGAGGGATTCACTGGTAAAAGCCATTAGTGAATTTGCTGATATAAAACTTGCATGATATCATAAATCTTTCATAGAATGTCTTTGCTAAATGTGTGTTTGCGCACGTGTGCGCGCGCGCGTGTGTGTGTGTGTGTGTGAGAGAGAGAGAGAGGAAGAAAGAGAGAGAGAGAGATTAGATGAGGATGGTAAATTGCATTACATGAGGCTTCAACATGAGCTTTCAACATTACACTTCTTGACATTTAATAAAATAGGATCAAAAAGTTATGTCCTCAGAGACCTTGTTATGCCATCATGTGAATGAGCTGAATATCCATGCCATAGGTTCTGGGAAGCAAATACATTATTTGATTTAGGAAAACTGATTTCACTTTCTTTTTCTGGCAACAGTAACATTTACTCTATATCATCTGTAAAAGCCATAACAATAACCCTTCAAATCAGTTCTATATGTATCATAGATATAGAAGATTAAGGTCAAATTTATATCCACATGTATTTTTGATTATCTGGATATTCAGAAATAAAAGAAAATGAGAGGGAAGTATACAGTTTGCAGTAATAATTGTTTCTAAACTTCAATTGTTGGGCCTCCCCGGTGGCGCAGCGGTTGAGCGCTGCGCTGTGGAGCTGCCGGCAGCGGCAACGCGAGTTCGACGCCCGGCCGGGGAGAATCCCACATGGTGCGGCAGACCTCTCCTTCCTCGCCCGCTGCTCCCCTCAGCAGTGTATTTCTGATCTGCCTGTTCTGCTACCCGCTCTGTCTCTGGTGAACCCTCTCGCCGGCCCACGCCTCTGGCTTGTACCCCAGCTTGTATGTATAAATAAAAAATAAATCTTAAAAAAAAATAAAAAATAAACTTCAATTGTTAAATTTAAGGTGTTTTTAGTAGAAGTGTTCTCTATGTAGGTAATTTTACAATGAATTTAAAAAGACAGACTGATTTCTGGTTTTGGGAGACACTGATGTGGAGTCATGTCTCTATACTTCTCTAAATACACCTAAATAATCTGGATGGGATTCAAGAAATACAACCCTCAAGGACTCGGATAGTGGATAGAAGGAAACAGACTGGCTAGAAACTTCAGGATTTAAAGATCAACTCAGCAGTGCTCCCTGGGTTTTCTTTTTATCTTTCATATATCTGAAGAAGGTTCCAGAAAGGTTTGGACTCAGAACTGATAATTGGTGCAAACAAACAAAACAGAGTAAGTCTGTTGCGTGGTCAAAGGATAGGAGAGCTCAAGAAAACCAAGGGATGCCCCAGTATGTCCCAGCATGCAACCTTATGAATCAAAATGGAAGGGTAATTGTGACTAACTAACCTCTGCCCCACATTCAATAGCAACCTACCTGACCCATCTTAGTGGCAGCATTAGTGGGGCCCTGCAGTTAACTCATCTTCTCCAGCACTCACTGGCTCTGTCTTAGACCAATGTGAAAAAGGGCTGGTTCCAATGGGACTTTACAGCCAACCCATTCCACCACCACCCCATAATCACATGCACAGGGCACACAGTTGGCTGGCAACCACAGAGGGCTCACCAGAACCAAAATATGGACACTCCACCTAGTGATATGGATCAAGCACAATTTCCTAAATCTTTCACATGACACTGGACACAGCACAGGTAGCACCTGTAAGAATCCATTGGGACATCCTATTGGCACCAGAGGAACAAAGTTAACTAGAATAACATTATACCGGCTCTGAAAATTAAATTATCACGGATATTACAGCTCACAAAAGCAGGACCTACATATTAAATCTAAATAGAGTGACTGCCTGATTAAATAGATTTTAAAAAATGACAATATTAAAAATGTTAAGGGAAAAACAGAAAAACAGTAATCTTACCAAGAATCAAGGAAACCACAACCTGAATGAAATAGGATAATAAACTGACACCAATAGCAAAATTAATCAGATGTTGTAGTTATCTGACAAGGATTTTAAGCAGCTATCCCAAAGTTTCTAAAGTGCCAATTACAAATTTCCTTGAATAAATAAAAAGTAGAAAAGCTCACTAAATAAAATGTAAGAGTTAAATGGAAATTATAAAACTGAATATTATAACAGAAATTTTTAAAAGTTGCTAGATGACCTCGATAGTAAAGTGGACATGTCAAAAAAATAGATTCAGTGAACTAGTGGACAGATCAATGGAAATTGCTCAATCTAAACAACAAAGATAAAATAATAAAATAAAGTCTAAAGACATGTGGCATAATACACTGGTCAACAAATTTTTACAAAAGTCATGTTACTGAAATAAAATTAGTCATTTCCTATCAATTTGTATGTGCTCAACACAAATATGACAGTCAAATTCTAATTTTGGCACTAGTTTTTTTTGTAATCTGCAATAAATTGATGTTTACATCACAAAATGCATGCCAGTAGTAATAGGCCTATGGCTAATACCTGTAAAAAATCAAGTCATAGACTACTTCTTAGATTTTTTTTGCTTGTCTCTTGTATAGCTGTTCAGGAATAGAATACATGGAAATACATGGAAGACAGTTTCCACTGTGCAAAAGCACAACCTTAAGACTCAGTTTCCAAGAGTCTAGAAATAGTCTCCATTCTTGTGGGTCATGAGTGATTTCTAAGGTATTCATGAGCCCCTCAGTATTGGAACAGGATACCAGAGTACTTTCCTTTCTGAAGAAAGGCTCCAACTGCTGGTGGTGCTTTCAATAAAAGGTAATTGTGACATCTTCTTCCAGAAGATTCCATTGTTGGAGTCTTGATCCTAGCAATTCTGCCTTGTTCTTGGATAAGGCCAAATCACAAACCAGGTCATTTAGTTCTTCCTGTGTTAGTCTGTGTGGGGTTGATGCACCACAGTGAAAATCTGGATCACTGCATGCTGATGGAACAGGAGAACAGGTCAGCTCACCCTGGTCCTCATCAGATGAATCAAGAGAATATTCTGCTGAAGGTTCTGGAATAGGAAGTCCCTCACCATGTGGAACTGGTCTCAATGCAGATGGAATGTTTGGGTAGACTATTCTCCGCTCCTTTTGCTTCGTTATTCTGCCAGAAAGAGGAGCAGCCAAGCAGAAATAACAGTCTTTCATGTGGTTGCTTGGCTTTCTCCACACCATGGGGACTGCAAGCGTCATTGATGGTCTTTTGCCATTGAACCACTGTGAAAGCTGAGTTGTTCATGTAGCACAGCATAGATGCAGGGCCCAAGGCTTGTCTTGGTCACCAACCTTGCATCCCAAGTAAAGATGATAAGCCTTCTTCACTTGAGAAGTGATACTTTTCTTCTGGTTAGCAAATGTCACTTCCCCACAAATAGAGCAGCAATTGTCCATGCTATTAATGCATTTTTGAGGCATTACTGTTCTGTATTGTGCCTTAATGGATACACTAATAACAGTTCTATGTAACAGTAGCTTAAACTGTCTCGCACAAAGTCTGAAATATTTCCAATGCTCAATATTTCCAACAGGGTTTTGTATAGTGCACTGCTGATGTCAGCTTACCTCAGCACCCACCTGGCAGTAAGTAGTATTGCATTGCATCAGAAAATGATGCCATCAACTCTGGATGATGTGTGCATGATGGTATTATGCAATGCGATGCAATATTACATCATTCTAGGCTGATTGAGGATATTGTTGCAGTCCTATTGGATTAATTTACATGGTGAAACATATAAAATGAATTATATGAAATATTTTCAAAATGAGAGCTAATAAAATTTTTTCAGGATCATGGGCCTTCCCGGTGGCGCAGCGGTTAAGCGCTGCGCTGTGGAGCTGTCGGCAGCAGCGACGCGAGTTCGACGCCCGGCCAGGGAGAGTCCCACATGGTGTGGCAGACCTCTCCTGCCTCGCCCGCTGCTCCCCTCAGCAGTGTACTTCTGATCTGCCTGTTCTGCTCCCCACTCTGTCTCTGGTGAACCCTCTTGCCGCCCCACGCCTCTCGCCTGTACCCCAGCTTATATGTATAAATAAAATAAAATCTTAAAAAAAAATTTCAGGATCATATTCATGTTCAGCACACCAAGACACTACAGATTAGGGCCTTAGGTCAGTAATGATCTCAATGTTGACCAGTGATATCAAAAGATGTAACATCCATAGCACTAGATTCCCAGGAAAGGAAAAACTGCGAAACTAAAAAAGTATTTGAAGAAATAACTGAAAGTCCCCAAATTATTCAAAAGACATGAACTGGCAAATTTAAGAAGCTGAGCAAATCTCAAATGGAAATTAAAAAAAAATTGCACCTATACAAATAATAGTTATACTAAAGAAAATATTTATAATCCGCGAAGCTAAAGTAAATAAAGTAAGTAATCTTAAACAAAGCAAGAGATAAATTGTAGACACATTATCTTTAAAAGAATTTATATTCAAATAACCATAGATTTCTCCTTCAAACTATAGAGAGCAGAAGTAAACAGTACAACGTTTTTAATGTGCTAAATTGAGAGGATTGGCAACAGTGTATCTAGTTACTGAAACTATAGTTTAGAAATGGAGGAGAAAAAAAGACATTCACAGACAAAGGAAAACTAAGAATTTTTGCCACAATTAAATCTACCCATAGGGAATATATAACAGGAACATCCCAAACAGAACAAAATGGTTCATGAGGAGGAGGACTTTGAAAGGGAAATAACAGAATGACTAAAAATGTAGTAACAAGCATAGAAGAGTAAATGTTGTTCTTATTATTTTTTAAAGCAAATTTAAGATTGAAATAAAAATTATAATCCCAATTGATGTGGTGTTCAACATAGGTACATAAAATATTTAAGGAAACAGATTTAAGAAAATGAAATGCTAAATAAAACTAAATTGTACTACGGTGTCTACATATCATTTTTAGTGGTAATCTATTGATATCAGTAGACAATGATAAGTTTATACATTGTAAAATGTTGAGCAAGCACTCAGAAATCTGTACAACATGATATCCTGGAAGCATAAATAATTCAAATTGGAATTCAAGCAAGATTGACAAAGACAAAGAGAGCCACACTATTAGGAACTGAATAAGGTATATAACAACAGTTCTTGCAAATAAGGTAAGATGAATAAGGTTAACACTGTGAGCAACTTTTTACTCATCAGTTCAAAACTAGAGAAAAAAATGGAGTAAATACATCAAAATTCACAATCTGCCAAACACAAGCTAGGATAAGAAACTACTTGAATACTCACTAAATAAATTACTTTTTTCATTAAAATTTTCCTGAAAGAGGCCCTCCCTGGTGGCACAGCAGTTAAGCTCTGTGCTGAGGAGCTGTCGGCAGCTGCGACGCAAGTTTAACGCCTGGCTGGGGAGATTCCCAGATGGTGCAGCAGACAGCTCCTGCCTCGTCTGCTGCCCCTCTCAGCAGTGTATTTCCATTGATCTGCCTGTTCCGCTCCCCACTCTGTCTCTGGTGAACCCTCTCGCCACCTCACACCTCTGGCCTGTACCCCAGCTTGTATGCATAAATAAATAAATCTTTTTAAAAAATTTTCCTGAAAGAGAAATCTCTAGTCTCAAATAGATCCAATGGATAATTTTACCAAATATTTATGGAAAAATTAATTTTTCTACACTAACTTCAATGAGTATAGAAAGAGAGAACATTTACTAACTCATTTTGTGAGGTCAATATTATACAAACAACTAAACTAGACAAAATGAAAACAAAAAAACGAAAAAAAAAAAACTCAGACCTTTATATTTATGAACTTAGATGCAAAAATCTTCAATAAAATACCAAATAGAATTCAGCAATTCATACCCATATTCATGGTTAGTTCAACATTAATAAATTAGCAAATTATATCTACCATTTCAAATGTCTTAACCATAAACATCATATAACCATGATTGATAATCGATGTAGGAAAAAAATCATTTGAAAAATCAAATTTTTGGAAAATTACAAGATGTTTATGAAAGAAATCAGACACCTAAATAATTAGGAGACATACTGTTTTTGAATTGAAAGTTTCAACAGAGTAAAGATATTATCCTCAAGCTGATCAATAGTTTTAATGCAATTCCAAATAGAACCCAGCAAACATTTCTAAAGGGGTAGATAAATTCATTGTAAAAATAAATATATGGAAAAAATGTAAGTTCTGTAACAGTTAAAAGAAACTTGAAAAAAGAACAAAATATGAATTTGCTAGTTATAATAATACCTACTTCTATGTGTAATTGAGTCAAGATAGTGTGGTACTGAAAGATCAATGAAATAGAATAAAAGTACAGAAATAGAACCATGCAAATATACCCAATTCATGTTTTCAAAAGTACAAAAGAAATTCACTGGAGGAGGAATAGAGAGTCCTTTTAGGAAAGAGAGTAATAAATTGTGGTGCATTCCTAAAATTGAAGAGTAAAATAATTGTGTATCCCCCCAAAAAATTGTTTTCAAAATAAAAATTTCTGGAATTTCTTTCCAGGACATATTTATATTTCTAGTCACATCAAATGAGATGTAGAAAACTAGATAGAACTGATTACACGCAAAGAGAAAAAAATATCATTTTTCTTAGAGATACATAAAACATGTATAACATTTTATAAACTTCTTTATTAGATGCAAATATTTCATCATAATACCAAGCCTTACATGACTGATTTATATCACAAATATTCTCTAAATAAAACGTTTTATGAATGTAGGCACTTTGTTCCCATGAATGGTTTGCAGACTTATTTACAGAGAAATTCAAGCTTTTGCTTGTGAGAAATGGCTCTCAAAACAACCTATCACTTTTTTATTTGCAGCATCTAATGACATCAACTTCTAACTACTATGTTGGATTATTTCCCGTGTATTAGTTATACATATTTGTCATTTTAAATTTCATTTTTCCCTCTACATTTTTATACTGTATGAAGTACTCTTATAAATGTTCTTGCCTTATTTTATGTGTTTTTTCTAATTTCTTGTCACCTAGATTTAAAAATTTCATAATAAATACTTTAATAGAATAGAATGCTGCACAAATGTATTAGTTGTAAATTTTTCAACCTGTTTATGGCATAAGATAAAACAAAATGTTTTGTATACCAATAGTGTGCTTGCTTTTTAGTGGTGCACAGAATTTCTGTCTAAAACTTCATTTTTATGTGCAGTTATGCAAGTGAAAGTAGTAAATATAAAATCTTATCAATATGAAATTTGGTATTATTATTTATTAAAAGTCAAGCAACCTGCCGCTATCATAAAGTTCATTGGATTGTGTACTAATGTAAGAAAAGTTTTTACATAGTATATTCTCCTGCTCATCAAAATTCACAAAGAACAAAAATATATAAGACTAAGGACAAAAAGATAAATTTATAATTTAGCAAAAGAGTAACAAAAAGAATAGTACAATAGAAAATTTAGGGAAAACATTATCCATGAGGTAAAAAGCATATTTGCTACCATATTATAAATGTTTTGTGTTGATTTTTAACTTCCTGTGCAATGTAATTATTTTTTTACAAATGTTATCCTCATGGAACTATCCTAAATCAGTTACTATTTCTTTCTATTTGAATACTTTTTAGGTTTTCTTTTATTAAAATTCTTTAAACTAGAGCATTATGGCATTATTACAAAATATTTGAAATTTCAGATTATTTTGAAATAGGTTAATAGAAAATTATCATTTATTACTACACAAGACTAGGCACTTGTAAAGCAAATGCCAAAAATACATAAGTTTAAACTCTAGGATACCTATAGGTTGTTAGGATATTGGTCTATTTCCTTGCCCATTCTTCCAGTTTTACATAATGTGATATTCTATGACTGCCCAATGTCTCAGGGTCATATTTAAAATTTTCTAAATCTATCTAGTCTCTTATTCACATACTATACTCAGTCTCCTGTGGTCTCCTCACTGTTCCCCAAACAAGACATGTTTCTGCATGTCTCAGAACCTTGGACAGCCTGTACTGTCTCTGAACGCTGGCCTTCCTTTGGTATATTCATGGCTCACTTACTGCTTTTAGGCCTTTGTTCTACATCACCTTCTTGAGGTTCCTCTGAGCACCTCACCTATACACATACACACACACACACACACACACACACACACACACACAATCATGGCTAGCTTCAGGCTGCTCTTCTTTTCCGATGCCACATTTCTTCTTATCTCATGTGATAAATATTTTTCCTAGCTTATTTTTCTAATTGCTTACTATCCTCCCCCATCAAAAAAAGAACAGAAGTTTCATCTTGGTAAAAATCTTTGTTCTGTTCTGTGATCAATTCTAAGAACACAAGGGACCATGGAGATGGATCACGGGTGAATTGGTGGTGGGCTACCCAAGGGGAATACAAAATGTAAAAGACATAAATAACAATAAAAATATATATTTATAAAAAAAAATTCTAAGTATCCAAACATAGTAGGCTCTCAATAAACACTTGACCATTAGAAATAGATGGACATAAATAGTATCCACAGGCCATTTTCCAATATGATGAATATATAAGCACTTCTGCAAAATTATTACTTTAAATGATCAATCAGAACTGTAAAGCAGTTTACATATAAATACACACACACACACGTCTCATACTCATACACACACGTACATAAGAATTTGTGTTTCTATACCGAGTAATTTGTTTCTGTATTTTGGCAAGACATAAATTGCTAAAGGGGACTATATTCAATATTTGCACAATAATTAAAACTTTGAAAGTTTATTGCTTTAATAAAGCCAGAGTATAATTTTGAGATAAAATTTGTACACAAATTTCAATATTCTTCATAAAAGCAGGAATAATCTCAGATGAGTCTGCCCTAAGCAGCTAACTTATGCTTTCTACTTTGGTGTGTGTGTGTGTGTGTGTGTGTGTGTGTGTGTGTGTGTGTGTGTGTTTTACTCATAATAGACGTTTCAGATCATCATGAAACCAGATGTAATATTGTCCAGTATAAAAGATTTCTTCAGATAAGGAGAAACATAGTGTTACATTAGCTAGAATTTGAATAACATATACAGTATGTATAAGAGTTAGAATGGTAAGATAGATGATCTATGTTCTATATATTCTATTTACATATATATTTTAATTAAATCCATTTATAAGATACACACGTGTAAAAAATGTGATCTAGTGAGCACAATAGTGAGAACAGAATGATGTTTACCTGCTCAAATGCACAGAAACATACATGTAGGTGGAAGTTAGGTATGCAAATTAATTTTTGATAGGCTTTTAGATAAACAGAAAATCAATTTATTTCTTTTCACAAGGTTGAAATAGAATGTTCTGAGTGGGTTAAAACACTCAACGTTTGATTCTATCAAGGTTAAAATTGAAAAATTGATTGAATACTTATACTAAATGACCTATGCTTGATTTTGCTCTCTTGGAGATAGATTATTTGATAAATGAAATAGTTTAAGACATCAATAGTGTTGAAAAGCAGGACAAAAGATCCTAGGAACATTCAAACATCAATGTGAGATTGAGCTATGCTGGTAAATGTCCAGTTCGGTCAGAAAGCCCTTAGTTTCAGAGCAATGCAAAGTCCTCTAGTCAGTCCTGAAACCAAATTGCACACATTTGGGTCATACTGAATGATTGTAGTGCCACCAAGTGAAAACAAGCTGAGATTCATTGCAATGGTACTGGGCAAGGAACTCCACAGGTCTTCTGGACAACGTGTTTTCAACTGCAAATTTTATGAAAGCCTTAATAAAAAAAAATGCAATTTTCCCTGAGAAAATTTGGGAATTGCAGGCACTCATGATTTCTCAGTTGTCTTATTTGCTCTCACCAGATTTTTTTTTTTCTTAAAAGGTTATCTCCAGATAACCTACACTGGAATAACTTAATTACTCATTGAAAACACACTAATGGATCCTTCTACATTATGATCGCATGGAATCCAAGTTTTCATAGGGACCTGGTTATCTCCATGTAAACAAATATTGCAGGGAATAGGCAAACACCACATTTAAGAGTCACTGAACTAAATTATAAAAGTCCTTGTGAACAATTACCTACATTTTTCCTTGGTATCCTCATACTTAGAAATTTCATGTAAAATAGTGCAAAAATACTTTGAGGATACTATTTCTTCCTTTTTTATGGAATTTGGCTTCTATGAGTAGTGCTTTTCATAAGGAAGGAAGAAAATGGATATGCTTCATAGTCTTAAGAATGTACCATATTAGATGAAATTCATTTGTGTTTTTACTTTTCTCTGAAGACATTCTCTTTTTAAGTAAAAAGGATTGGGACATAACTGACATACAACGGTGTGTAAGTTTGAGGTAGATAATATACTGATTTGATACATGTATATATATCCATATACATATATATTGCAATATGATTGCTATGATGGCATTAGCTAGCACCTTTAGCATGTCAATTAATTATCATTTCATATTTTATGTTAAGAATAATTAAGATATAGTCACTTAACAACTTTGCTGAAGGCAGCCTCTTACAATAAGAACTAGATTACAAACAGAAAACAAGTGTGTTGGGTTGAGGAGTCAGAGATCACATTGAAGTAATGCCACAGCTGCTGGAAATGGAGGGGACTATGCCAAAATGAAGACAACCATGAAAGGGGGCACACTAGAAATCTGTGTATCCACTTTTACAAAACTTGAGCTTTGCTGGAAAATTTACATTTAAGAATTACCTAACTACACTGAGCTAAGAATGCAAGATACACAGTAGAAAGTATTATCTGAAGACTAAAAAGAAGATGAACAAAAATTTCAACAGCTACATTTTTCTAGTAAGTGGGGCTAAGCAAATACCTTCGGCTTTTCCTTTAAACCCTCAATTTGCCACTTCTAGAACCAATCTAAGAAATTCACCTTAATGCTAAAGGGAAAAACCCTTTAACCACTCACTGAGACAGCCTTCTCAAGAGGGTCCGCAATTCAACTGTCTGCTCGGAAACAAGCCAACACTCTTCACAAGATAATCTACAGAACTAGAGACCCCAGAGTGTATAACTCCAGTGTCATATGTATAATCAAAAGTTACTAGATATGTGCAGAATAGGAAAATGTGACCTACAATCAAGAAAAATAAGTTAGAAATAAACATCCAGAATTAATTATTGAATGTAAAAGAATCAGGATTTTAGAATAACAGATTATTATTTCATTTTAAAATTTTTTCTTGGATTTTTTTTAATTTGATAAGTACATCCTGAACTCTGTTCAATATAAAGTTTGCATGCAGTTTATGCATCTTTAAATGACATTTTAAGCAAACCTTTTATAAAAATGCATATGATAGATTTGAAGGTGTGAATGTTCAGAATAGAGATGAAAATTTAATTAAAGAACCAAACAAAACCCGCACACTAAAAAGGTTTAGTATCTGCAATTAACATATCACCAGATGGGAGTAAAGAGTTGTTTGGCTAACACAAAGCAGTGCATTAGTTAGTTTGTATAGAGGTCAATAAAAATGATATAAACCAAAGCATGGAAAGAAAAATGTTCGTAAAACAATGAACAGATCTCTGTAGACTGTAGGAGTGTCAACTCTCTGGCATGCATGGAGCCGCAATAATAGGAGACCAGAGGTAATGGACAGGAAAATATATTTGAAGAAATCTATATGTAAATTTTCCTAAATTAATTAATAATACTATTTATTGATATTTAATATTGATATCAGAGTCCAGTGAAGGTTATTCTGCAGTATCTTAAACAAAAACTGACACAAATCAATATTTTGCATGCCAAAATTATGTCTATACTAGTCATGGTCTGAAGACCTGAACTCAGCTTTTTTTTAATACCTTGACTTTTCTAATCTTGAAGTTCATTATATCATGTAAGCTTCAAGTGCATGATTTACATTTATATTTGTGTATATATGTTTGACAGATTTATAGATGTTAAAAAAGACATATTTCATAAAACGCATATTAGTGTGAGATTTTCATAATTGATTATACATTTATAAAAGAGGAATAGCCTTCCCTCTGCCACTGCTCACTCAATAGGAAAAAAAAAAGGGACAGTAGAGAATTTCTGTTTCTTCAAAATAGTATTAGTCCTAATTTATCCCTTTGGAAAACAGTGTCATTATGGTTTTTACACATACACATTGAAATTTGAAAAACGATATAAAGGAAGAAAAATATTATATTTCAGATTATGGAGGTGATGAAAATTTCCAATTATATTTAATATACAAGATATTTATTTTATTAATATGCAACCTCCTCATTTTCTGAAATCAACAATGTATTCAATTATAACACAGACTTGAGATATCTCATGTTTAAAATGAATGGGATGTAATTGAAGCTTGTGAAAAGAAAGTGAAAGTTACTTTGACCATCATGAGATGGCCATATTTTAAATTAAATTTCAGTTTCATTTTGATGAAAAAGAAATGCCTGACTCAAAGAGAATGGTCTTTATTGCCCAATTGTCTAAGAAGTGATACAGAAACCTTTTAGTCCCTTAAATTTATTGCATAGTAACTCTCTAGTTGTGAGGACAGATTGTCATTCAGGGTAATTGAACTCGATATGAAATGCCAAATAGCTGAAATATTGTTGGAAATAGTTGAAAACAAAAGAAGACATAGAGAAAAACTGAGTAAAATATTAGAATCAGGTGGATCAGAAATTTATTCATGAATCTCATCAACCACTGAGGTAGTTCTTGAGTCATAAAGAATCCGGTAATATCCTTATTGACTTAGAAAATATTGACATAATTACTTATGTACATATTCAATATTTGTATTTTTGAAATCAACTTTTATCCAGAATATACATCTTTGTGCCTTAAATTCTGAGTGTAAATTGTATATGCATATGAGGAAATTGTGGAGGAATTTTCCCTTAAAGATATATTGATGATAAATAAGGAATTCACATTTAATGTTTATGTATTAATTATAAATAGAGACTAGTTAGCTCCTTTATGATATTCTAATATATATTAAAAATGATGTAAGAAATTATATTGGTAACTTTTATCCATTCTCTAATTATCACCATCTAAACACGTATTTTGCATCATGTGCTCCATGCATGGAAGCCCATGTGTTATTTAGAATTTCTTAATTTCATGAGGTTTAGTGAGTGACACCTTCATCTTTCAAAAGTGCTAAAATAGATGTTTTCATACAATATATATGAAAGACTGGGTTTAAGCAGATTTTAACAGATAAATTCACAAAACCTGAAGGAATGACTATATATAATAATGTGTGTGTATTTATGCAGACTATCAGGGTCTAGATGGTCATTGTACTGTTGTGAATCTTTGGAATTGTTGAATACTAAATGACCTTTAGACTGAAACGGCTTTGCCTCGGAATACATATTTCACATCAGGAAGAGACTGCTAATATGAGCTAGTATTCTAGATTTAAGGAAAACACCGAGGTAAATATACTTCAAAATAGCCGTATACCCATGTAAAAAGTAAAGCAGCAACAACAAAAAAATACTACAATTTTTTATCCTAAGTTTTCCAAAAGTTTCTTTAGTTATTACATTAACTATGCAATACATGAAAAGAAAACACCCGAAATTTTAGAGATTATAGGATTACTCTGGAGTAAACCAAGTTCTCAGAAATTCAGAACTCTACCATGGTTCGCTGGGTGTACAAGGCGGCTTATATGGGTAAAGTATTAAATCAAAAATGAATTAAATCTACATCAAGGCACTAGAATGCATTTGGGTATTATTTTATCTGTTTCTGAGAGTTTATTTGTAATAGAAACTCTTAGAATGAGTAAAACATCAACCCCTGCCATCCAACTACTCACGCACCCTTCTCATACACCTTCTCTCTCTCTCATACACACTCAAACACACAAACAGACACACACAGAGATTTCTTCAAGAAAAGTTGCTTTTGAAGGCAGAATGATATGGATGCTTCTGAAGCTCTTACTCCACAGGAAGAGTAAAAAGCAAATCCTATAATCACTTGGAGCATTAAAGCAATTATAGTAATGATAAATAATAAAATTTTATCTGCTGGCTCAGAATATTCACCTTTGCTAATGGTAGTGAATTTAATAGGCTTAATCTGGTCAAGATTCTAATTATTAAGTAGGAAGTCTTACTGAAAGTAGGAGAGAACCCAGACCATATATGTTACATTTGCTTAATCCACTGTCCTGTCCTAAGGCACTTAGGTTATTTCCATAACTTGGCTACTGTAAAAGTGCTACAATGCGGGGCCTCCCTGGTGGTGCAGTGGCAGCGATGTGAGTTGGATTCCCGGCTGGGGAGATTCCCACATGGCACAGCAGACATCTCCTGCCTTACCCGCTGCTTCCCTCAGCAGTGTATTTCAGTCGATCTGCCTGTTCTGCTCCCCACTCTGTCTCTGGTGAACCCTCTCACTGCCCCACGCCTCTGGCCTGTACCCCAGTTTGTATGCATAAATAAATCTTAAAAAAAGTGCTACAATGCAAATGAGTGCATTTATCCCTTTGAATTAATGATTTTGCATTCTTCAGGGAGATACTTAGGAGTGGAATTGTTGGACATTCTGGTAGGTATATTTTTTTAATATTTTGAAAAACCTCCATAATATTTTCCATAGACCAGTCCACATTCCAACCCAACAGTGGGCTGGCTTCCTTCTTCTCCACACTCATGCCAACACTTATTGTTTTATGGTATTTCTGATATGGACTGTTCTCACAGGTGTGAGGTAATTTCTTTTTTTCCCTTTCTTATTTATGCCCTGTGTCATTTTAGGTCTTGAAAAACAGCAGATGTCAACACATGATTAGCAATTTATAAGATGTATTAGGAGAAAATTCTGAGAGTAAAAGGAGAGATAGAAAAGTAGGCAGAGGATCTTCCCACTGTGACAGACACACGGACATTCGAAAGTGAGGGGGCTAAGAGGATGGGCTGAGGCTTTCAGAGTACAGTGCAGATCATTCACAGAAAATTGATTTTACGAGCCCAATTTGCACACTGGGGAAGTTCCCATTTAGGCAGATACATATTGATCCTTGCACCCACAAAATGGTTAAAAAAGTGGCTCTGAGCAGCCTGGTTGAAGAATGACTTCTGTGTGAATGTGGTGCTGGATCACAGGGTCAGCGGCTGAGTTTGTCAGTGAAATCTAATCCTCTCTTTTTAGTAGCTGCTAGCTGCACTTCCACAGCCAATATACCTCCTCTCAGAAGCCAGAATCTGTCACTAATGCAAGATCATACGGTTTAGTATACTCCGGACGTCACTGTTCTTAAGTGCCTTACCGCAGATATTTCTTTCACAGGACCTAGACTGTCACTCCTTTCTTATCTAACTATGGCTATACAGTACACACTTGCCAAGGCCGAAACTAAACCCATTTGTAACACTCTGAATCCCACAATTAGATCCTCTATCCTATTTTCTATAAATCTGAGTTGACTGGAAAAGATGACGTTAATTGTTGAAGTGGTCATTCGGACTGTGCCCTGAGTTAATAACTCAGGAACCTGCTGTGTTTACTAGTTTCCATAGTTCACCTGTCAAGTTTTTCCACACTGCCTCATTGTGCCTCATATATCTCAGGGGATCTAATTGGTGCAATTTATCTCTATCAACTAGAGCCATTGCACAAATCAGTGCATCCAAGGACACCTGAAACATATCCCTACATACTACAGTTGAGAGTCTTAATAATTGTGACATTGCAACGTGTGAGGATATCAATACTCCATTTACATGCCACTGATGTTTTATTAGTTGCCATTCCACTGATTAGTTGTCTTTTCCAGAATCTTTGTATGTTTCTTCAAACTACAGTGAGCCCTAGAACAGCTTTGTTTCATTCAGTGCTATTTTATCACAACTTTGCTAGGAAAAGAATAGTGACCAATGTAGAAAAGATACTACCTCATTCAAGAACATATTTTCACTATATGTCATTTAACTTAAAGTTATAGTTTCCAGGAACCCATTGATGACTTTAAGGGAGAACATACTATATTTTTGATACCAACTGTTCCAGCTCATTTTGTTTGAATTCCTATGGACACAGAGCCTCAGACAAGAATTCAAGTGCAAATGCTTTATTTGGAAGCAATCCCAGGATATACTGACAGCAGTAGAAAAGTGAAATAGGGGAGGTAAGAATGTCAAGAAGTGTTCATTATCTAGCTGGTTACCTAAATGGGCATCTGGATCTCAGAGTTCTGGAAAATTAGGGAGTAGGGTAGAAAACTGGCTTTTTAGTTATGGCATCATAAGGATAAGGAAATGGAGAGATTTTTCTACCAATTCCCTCACTGTCATTGTGTGAGGGATGCTACCTTTGTCAATAACACTTCAGAAATTTTTGCTTTCCTGTAATTAATTATAAGAGGCATAGTTTGTGCCTAAGAGAAACCACTTCAGGTAAAATATCATTACAGGTATTCACATTACAAAACCTTTGGTATACAAAAGTGAATGCTTATTGGATCGGACTTAGCTCCCATAGAAACTTCAACAGATCAGAGCGATACAAAAATTAAGTGTATACAATATAGAAAATATAGCCAAGGATGGCAAAGATTAAAACACATTCATGCTTCATCTATCCAGAATACGAAAACAAAACACTATGTTAACAGAAATGTCAGATGCAAAAGGTCAAATATATGCTTCCACTTACATGAAATTGTGAAATAGGTAAAATTTAGAAAATAAAAACAAGGCTGTTAGAGTTTACAGGAGTCTGGAGACAGGGAAAACATGCAGTTATTGCTTAAAGAGTACATTTTCTGTTTCAGATGATGAAATAATTTTGAAATAACTGGTGGTGATTGTATACCTCATCGTACACAACATATATAAAAGAGTATATTAATTATAGACTACTTTATATTAAAGTTAGCCATCCAGTTTCCCAATTAGAATATTATGACTTAAGTTACATAGTCTGAACATAATTTTATTTTTGTCTTTTCTGTTTCATTATTTTTTTGGTTTATAAATACCATATCGGATTGTAAAGTTATGATCTGAAAGTCTTTTTCTTTTAGTAGGAGAGTATAAGTCTTTTTAAAACTCATACTTTACATATCCTTACGTTCTTCACATGAAGTTTTATTTTTAGTTTGTGATCTATTTTTTTATATTCCTCCTCTTGGTAAGACAGATTCTTTTTAAAATGTTGTCAGTTAAAAAGGAAAAAGTTATGATTTATTTTCTAATATTGTTTGCTTTTTCATCCAACTCTGTAGAAGTAAAAATGTCCACTTCTTCAGCTAACCCCCCAAACTGAAATCCATCTTTATTAACTCCTTTCCACAACACCCATTGCAGAATTCCCTGCTCTCATCCTGCACTTCATCTAATCTCATTCACTTGAAAAGGAGGGATGATCCACACTTTCACTCCTGTTCTCAATTGTCTTTTCAATGGTCCTGCCCCTCTTAACACTCTAAATGAAAGCCCAAGAGACTTTCTAGGGAATAACGGCCTCAAATATGTTCCTCTCCACCTACAGCATGGATCATGGAACTACATCGTAGTTCCCTATGATGACTTGGTGTGACACCCAATAAAGTAATTCCTTTGTTCCCCATCTTGGTACATCACCATGAAGACATCATGTGGAAGTCATTATTTCACCTACATTCTGCCCTTTCTTTAAAATACCAACAATCCTCCTAGTATTAGCCTCTCTACTTAAACTGGAGATATAAAAAACAAACACATTCTACAAATTGGTCAATGGAATACTGGTAATAAAAGTCCTTTCTACATTTATCTACCTCCTAGTTACCAGATCCTTGGAATTTAGCCCTGTGGGAAACAGTGTCCCATTGTAGGCAGCAGTTCAATGTAGGGTACTATATATGAATTGATGTCTTAGCTAAGTATTCCTGTAGTCTATCATGACAGCTTCTGCTAGTAAAAGGGTCTTTGATACTACATATAATCACTTATGATTAGTTATATCTAATTTGCTTAAAAACAGATCCTTATTTTGATGTAATATGTACCGAGTTCCCTGTTACGGATAAATCTTTATCCATAAGAGATTATTGCACTAAGCAAATTTATAATTCTCAATAGGATGCTGGCAAGGAAAATAGCAGGGAAAGAAACTCATATCCAGATCAGGCATCATTTCTGGTAAGCATAAATAATTCACTACTCCAGAGTAGAAGGATTTGAATGTGATCAATTTAGAACTCAGTAAATGATTTGCCTTCTTGGGATTTGTGCCATATGTTGGGTTGAGATTGGTTTCTACTAGTGATAAGTTGGTACAAGGAGTTGTTTAATTCAGTTTACGTTGGTATACAAAGAATACAATAGACTGAGTGGCTTAATTACAACTACTTATCAGAGTCTGGGGGTTGTGAAGTCGCTCCATATCAAGTCAGGCTTTTATTTGTATAAGGCAGAGGAAAAAGAGAATGAGCACTGTTAATCTGGGTGGTATCACAAACTTCCACTTGGAGGCAATCTTTGCAAACTGGACTTCAATGAGTATTTAGCTTGCACCATCAGCTATCAACATCTATGTGAAGTGTTGCCTTCAAAAGAGCTCATTTAAAAACCTTGCTAACTCTTTCAGTACTTCAGACTTGTCAGACTTTCTTGGACAGCTGCAAAACACCAATAAAGAAACTAATACTGGGTGTCACCAGAAAAGTTTCAGATATTGAAGGGTATATAAGAAATGCCACTACCTTAATCTTGGCCAAGAGTAAATCCAATAAACCAGCAATCAAACAAAATACACAGACATTTGGGTATCCTCAGAGATAAAGTTTTTCCAGTGCAATTTTAAATCAGTTTTATATCTACCCTAATTGTTTGAGTTCATAGGTCACTGTGTTTCATCTTGTATTAAACATATCTAATAACCGTATTTTTTAGCCTACTTTTGATATTTCAGTGATTTCAAATCTTTGTTAATTTTTTTCAACTTTTTTTCTCTTTTAGTTCATGGTTTCCTATTTTATACCTTATTAGCAATAGTAATTTAAATCCTTCTCTGTGGTCAAAAGTGCAATCTTTAGGGGAACAGGGGAGACGGTCTCCTTAAGGTGCTTTGGTGGTGGATGTGGAGTTGTAACATACATCTGGGCGCCTGTACCCTAAATCAAATACAGTATTGTAAACCAATGTTACCTTAAAGTAACACAGTTCAAAAATAAAACATTATTGTTTCTCTTGAGTTCTACTCACTAGAATATATTTTTTAACATGTTTTATTTTTTGAATAAGTACTTGATAGTGTAGATGAAAAATTAAAGAATTTTGGAAGGTAATATTTTTGATAAATACAGTTAATTTTTTTATGACATACAGTAGTATGTCTTTCCACTTCTTTACAGGATTGACTTTTGGGATTATAGATCTGCACTTTTTTTTAAAGATGTATTTATTTATGCATACAAAAACTGGGGTGCAGGCCAGAGGTGTGGTGGGTGAGAGGATTCACCAGAGACAGAGTGGGGAGCAGAACAGGAGGATCAAGTTAAGTACACTGCTGAGGGGAGCAGTGGGCGAGGCAGGAGAGGTCTGCTGCACCATGCAGGAATCTCCCTGGCTAGTGATCGGCCTGCTGCAGTGGCTGAGGATAGCTTCATAGGCTGAGACTTAACCCATTGAGCCTCCAGGGAGGCCCTAGGTCTGCACTTTTTATATGGGATATAATTGTTCATAATTTCTCTTAAATTCTTAACCAGAAATATTCCAAACTCCTGGAAAAAATAAATAAAGAGGGCCTCCCTGGTGGAGCAGCGGTTGAGCGCTGCGCTGTGGAGCTGTCAGCAGCGTGGGATGCGAGTTTGACGCCCAGCTGCGGAGAGTCCCACATGGTGCAGCAGACCTCTCCTGCCTCGCCCGCTGCTCCCCTCAGCAGTGTGTTTCTCATCTGCCTGTTCTGCTCCCTGCTCTGGCTCTGGTGAAGTCCTTTCGCCGCCCCACGCCTCTGGCCTGTACCCCAGCTTGTATGTATAAATAATCTTTAAAAAAATAAAATAAAATAAAGAACATAAATTTGTATGTATTTTTTCTCCTTCTCCTACCTTTTCAGTAGTGTGGTCTATATTTTTGATGCCTTTGTCATTTTTATGTGCATATTAGGCATTTCGTATGAAGGATGAAGAGAAAATTTAAAGCTCTGGTTAGTGTTAATATCTGCCGTTCCTGATTTTCTTGCTTTCGGCAAGCAGTTGTAAAGATAGACCACCTGAAGACAAAAGACATTTTTGCTATAATCCAATATTTACACAAAACTACAGAATAAGTTCAAACATTAAATCATTGCAAAGAAACAACTGATGGAATAACTATAAGTGCATAAACTTTCAAGATTATCCACGACAAAATTCTTAGTGAAATGCCCCTGAAGTACCTAAATATCTATAAAATTAGCAACCCCTTTTCTTACTATAATCAAAGTTAATAAAAAAATGAAATTTTACAAACTATATTCTCCATTTGTAATTAATTTAGAAACCAAAAACAATATGATACTTAGAAAAGCTTGTTTTTTAATTAAATGACACTTGTAAATAACACCTAGTCAGGATTATAACCACAGGCAAAATTAGAAAATGTGTCAAACTAAGTGATAATAAAATCAACATAAAGATATTTGACTTGCTGTCAAGACAGTATTTGGAAATCAATTTATAGGTATAATTACATTTGGTTATTGAATAAAGAACTCTCATTTTATATCTACTAAAAATATACTTTATGATTCCATATTACAGCTCTTTTTTGTTAAAATACTTATGAAATAATATAATTTCAAGTGCTTGTATTTTATTAAAAATGTAACAATGCATGCTTTGTTATTATTATATTGTTTTAAATGAATTATGACAGTTTATATCTTAAATCATTTCTATTTAGAGGACATAACAGATGCATCTCTCTGGCAAGTACAGAACCCGAGAAAGAATGTTCCTTCTTGTTTTGCTGACCATAGCTCTGCTGGTGTCTTCCTATTGTGCACTCCAGATCAGGGGTTTAGGGGCATAAGATTTGTTCAGCACAATTACATCTAGTAGATAGTGCTATTTAACTGTACTGGGCTGTAGTTTGCAATAAATAATAAATAATAGATAAAACCTCAATACAGCTGAACAGCTGTCGACACAGCTAACAGTGGAGCAAATCATGAGGTCAGACAAGAAATGTAACTGGGGAGCACACGCAGACCCAGCTGCCAAGGCTAACAGAACACATATCTTAACATCTGCGAGGCTGCAGCTGCCAAACCTTTCCCACAGCAGCTTTGTGTATTCACTGCTGGCCTGGTAGAGAGACAGAGAAATAAAATTTTGTACATCCAATACTGATAGAAATAGAATGAAGAATGTGTTCAGTTGATATTGAAATTATTAATGATTGGTTAATGATTTTATTTTTGTCAAAGAAGAAATGTGGTTTTAAGAGATTTAGTGCCTTTAGTCAAGGATGAAGAACGATAATTTTTTAGAATCAAAATAACTGGAATCATCATGTAATTTCATTTAAATTTCATAACTCCTATTGTGATCATTGTTTAATTATATTTTTACATAGAGACTTATCTATTTCCTATATATATGTATCATACACACACATATGCATGTATATATTTATATAACTGAAAATTACTGAATTAAGACTAATTTTTCAATCATTTATCAAAAGTAAATTCAAACTAAAAATACTGATATTTATCATAATTGTTATTTTTATCGCTAGTTAAAAAGCTAACACCTTCATAGCTGACACAAGTATCAATTTGTTACAGAAAAAGAAAATGTAGACCCTGGTAAAGATGAAATTTATTTAAAATAGTTGATTTCACTCAAACAAAAAAAAGTGTCTGAACACAATGGCATACCCTTTTCTGAATACTTTTTTGAACCTCAAATATCTAGGCCAAACAGATCACGAAGAATGATTGCCTTATAAGGTATTTCAAGGAGCTCCTACCTTCCCATTTCAGGTAACTTATGTGAACTTTTCAGCATGCATGACAATACTAGACACTGGCTACATAACTGCCTATCTAAATAGTGAAGTACAATATCGGGGAAAAGTTATACACTTACAGGTAGTTGCTGAGAGCTGGGGGTACACTGAAAACAAAAGGAGTAGGCCTCAACATTCTTGAGACTTTGTCTGCTTAGGCCAAGAACCTAGGTTCAGAGGAGCCACCTGGGAGATTTGGGCCACAGAGCCACTTAGGGCTCTGGAATCCTGATACCTAACAGGGCCTGTGCTGGGATTTAGGTGTTCACTTCACTCTTTTTCTCTCTCTCAATAGATGGTACTTCTAGGGCCAGAAATTTGGACTTGGGAGAGGGGTGATGAAGGTACCGTGAATCTTTCATATCCTCCTCCTCCTGAGTGCACCTTTTCTTTTTTCAGTGCTTCACATAAATGCCAGCCCTTACCTGAAATCCTTAGCTCTTGTGAATATATTTTTACATGCAGGCAGATAGTTTTCTAGATCTATGTTTCTGGGAGCGATAGGCACTGGAAATTCCTATATTGTCATCTTCCTGAATTCACTCAAGCTAGTATAATTTCAATGTATTTGAAATCATCAGATATTCATTTTGTATGTGTTTTAGTGTTCTTATGTCCTCCTTACGCAAGGTCATGAAGACATTTTTTTTTTTTGATAGAAAGAAGATATCTAAGAAAGCAGACAAAGGAGTAAAGCTGAAGAAAGGAGATAATAAATTTAATAAAAAGTGGCATCTGGAAGTGTTAATTTACAGTCATAAAGTAAACAATAAAAAGACACATTACTATTTTCCTCTCAATTTAGGAATAAATTTTGCAAGCATTTCAGACTATTATAGTTATGTTTCAATGAGTTTTTGATTATGGAATATTTTAGCTGATAGTTTATCATATATGAAATATGTATGACTTTTATTTTCTTTCCTGACAGCTGAAACACATGACTGAGTTGCTAAGGAATAATTCAGAAGTTTACTTGATGGCTTTGATGTAACAAATATGAATCCTAAGTAATTATTATTTGAAACATACAAATTTTACTTCAATTATTTTTCAAAGATTTCTATTAATATAATCATAAATGAGACCTTCCTTTTCATGCTAAGTCAATTCCCCTTGCCTATTAAATATTCATTTTATTTTGTCCTTGACCTTTCTACCGCTATTCCAAAATCACATAGCTGAAATTTCTTATGATTTTTTTATATAAAACTCTTCTTAAGTCATGAGACTCATTGTAATGTGAAGACTATGGAGATATTGAAATAAACAGGATGCAACTTTCAAAAGTGCTTAAATCTTTTATTATATTGTCTACCAAATTCTTGCTACCTTTTCTTTTACTTGAATATTTCAGAGGCCTCGTCATAGATTTACAGAGTGCCATGTGAGAAAGAAAAATTACATTAAAACAATGAGACTTGTTTTTTTAAACTATTTTACTGTATTCATTTTATTGTATATTGTTTCAAATAAAGAAAAAAAACATTAACATAGACTACTGTGTCAGACATTGTTTTTGGAAAAAAATCAGAGAACTTACAAATAATAGATGAAAATATTGATTTATTTGAGTTTAGAATGGAATTTAAGTATATTGAGAAAATAAACTGTACTCTTTTACTTTATTAGTAATAAAATTAACTAAAGAGTGAAAACAAGCTTGAAACCCATATCTGTTCATTAATGAATAAGATATTAGGCCTCCCTGGTGGCTCAGTGGTTGAGTGCTGCGCTGTGGAGCTGTCAGCAGCGCACCATGCGAGTTTGACCTCCAGCCAGGGAGAATCCCACATGGTGCGGCAGACCTCTCCTGCCTCGCCCACAGCTTCCATCAGCAGTGTATTTCTGATCTGCCTGTTCTGCTCCCCACTTTGTCTCTGGTGAACCCTCTTACCACCCATGCCTCTAGCCCGTACCCCAGCTTTTATGTATAAATAAATAAATCTTTTAAAAAAATAAGATACTGAGTGACTATTTAAAATATTCACTGTGCAGTTGTCTTTTTAAATTTCTGCAAAAAAATGTGAATATGATTATGAATAAATAAGGTTTGAGACCCATGTAGTCATATCGATACATAATGTATATGTAAGCATACAATTGAATATACAAGTTTCTTTCTTTTTAGTTAGGAGGGCTTTAGCTATGCGAGGTTTTTTGTGGTTCCATATGAATTTCATCAGTAGTCGATCTATTTCTTTGAAGAATGTCATTGAGATTTTTATTGGGATAGCATTAAATCTGTAAATTGCCTTTGGTAGGATTGCCATTTTGATAATGTTAATCCTTCCAATCCATGAACAAGGGATGCCTTTCCATCTTCTTGTGTCTTCTTCTATTTCTTTCAACAGAGTTTTGTAGTTTTCTTTGTATAAGTCCTTTGTCTTTTGTTAGATTTATTCCCAGGCATTTTATTTTTTTGGTTTCGATTTTGAAGGGGATGGATTTCTTAATTTCTTCTTCTTCAGACTGGGTGTTTTCATAGAGGAATGCTACTGACTTTTGTGCGTTGATTTTGTATCCAGCTACTTTACTGAACTAGTCTATTATTTTGAGTAGTTTTCCTATGGATTTTTTAGGGTTTTGTATATATATTATCATATCATCTGCAAATAGAGACAGTTTAATTTCTTCCTTTCCTATTTGGATCCCTTGAATGTCTTTCTCTTGTCTAATTGCTCTGGCTAGGACTTCCAGTATTATATTGAGGCTGAAATCCACATTACTGGAAAACCAATGGATCAACGAAGAGATCAAAGAAGAAATTAAAAAATATCTAGAACTGAACGACAATGAGGACACAACTTTCCAGAACGTCTGGGACACAGCAAAAGCAGTAATAAGAGGAAAATATATAGTATTACAAGCTCACATCAAGAAACAAGAAACAGCCCAAAGAAACAATTTAATCTCACATCTCAAAGAACTAGAAAATGAACAACAAAAACCCCAAAAGACAGTTTAAGAAAGGAAATAATAAAAATCAAAGCAGAACTAAATGAAATGGAAATTAAAAAAACAGTCCAGAAAATTAACGAGACCAAAAGCTGGTTCTTTGAAAAAATAAACAAAATAGACAAACCACTAGCCAGGCTTACAAAGAAAAAACGAGAGAAAACACAAATAAATAGGATCATAAATGAAAAAGGAGAAATCACAATGGACACAGCAAAAATAAAAAAAAATAATCAGAGATTACTATAAACAGCTATACGGAAACAAGTATAACAACCTAGAGGATATGGACACATTCCTGAAACTATACAATCACCCAAAACTAGACAAAGAAGATATAGAACACCAAAACAGACCAATCACAAGTAGTGAAATTGAAACAGTAATTAAAAACCTCCCCCAAAAACAAAAGCCCAGGACCAGATGGTTTCACAAATGAATTCTACCAAACATTCAAAAACTAAATAGTCCCTATATTACACAAACTCTTTCAAAAAATCGAGAAGGAAGAAGTACTACCAAACACATTCTATGAAGCAAATATTACTCTAATACCGAAACCAGACAAAGACAACACAAAAAAAGAAAATTACAGACCAATCTCCCTAATGAATACTGATGCAAAAATATTTAATAAAATCTTGGCCAATAGGATCCAACAATGCATCCATAAAATAATACACCACGACCAAGTGGGATTTATCCCAGGG
>PVIJ01013826.1:0-44855 GCA_004024925.1 Scalopus aquaticus
TGTATTGTGTGCAAAGATCTTTTCCCAGTTGGTAGGGTGTCTGTTAGTTTTGGTTGATTCTTTTTTTTTTTTTTAACATTTATTTATTTATGCATACAAGCTGGGGTACAGGCCAGAGGTGTGGGGCGGGAGAGGGTTCACCAGAAAGAGTGGGGAGCAGAACGGGCAGATCCACCAAAATACACTGCTGAGGGGAGCAGCGGGTGAGGCAGGAGAGGTCTGCTGCGCCATGTTGGAATCTCCCCGGCCAGGGCGTCGAAGTCACGTCGCCACTGCCGACAGCTCCACAGCACAGCATTTAACCACTGCGCCACCAGGGAGGCTCCGAAAAAAGAATGATTCTTTTGGGATATTTTTAGGAGACAAAACTTTGTATCCCACTCAGTAGCAGTGTTGGAAACAATCAATTTATTGATTGCCTACTGTGTGCTAGATAGTGTTCAAACTATTTCATTACCTTTTTTATCTCTACAATAGCTATGTGACATCCTTGCTATTGTTTTCTGAATTAGGCATGGTCAATTGGTACTCACATCAGTTTCCATGTTCTTTGAGGTATCTTCCTATCTTTGAGAGCTTAGAGAGCCAATAATTTATTTCCAGATTCCTTTGCAGCTAAGGTTCTAGAAATGAGGTCAATTTCACAAAGCAGATGCAGCAGGTAAGATATAGAGGCAGAAATGCAGTGAAAGGCAACGTCCTGCTATGTCTGCAGTTTTTACTTGGCAGGAAAGAGGCTGAAGACACTAATGTTTCATCATGAGCTTCCAGAGGCAGTCGTAGTGGTGGTGGCTGGTAGTCTCAGTGGCCAAGTTTCCAGACAACTGGACAGGTAATGGAGTCTTTACTGATGTCTGGATAGCAATCAAATTGGTATGTTCTAGGCCACGGTTCTTCCAGTGGCAAGCTGCCTATTTCTCACTGATGCATTTGTGACAACAGTCATAGATATTCTGGGAATCACTCCTCTATGCCAAACCTACAGCCCACACCTTCAGCCCTTTCAACAATTTTATAAGTACTTAACTCCCAGTGTTAAGTCCTTTTGTGCCTCAAAATTCCTAGGGAAATTTCTGTTTCCTACATTGAATCTTTTTTTCTGTGGCTAAAGAAATTGAGTCTTAAGACTATATGTAAGTGTTCAAGATTACACAAATACTAAAAAATAGATCCAGAGTTCTACAGTTCACGAGACAAGAAGAGTTCAGAATTTAGAAGAACAAGAGTGAAGCATTCACAGGCTATATTTCTAACAGCCTTGACAAAGCAAAGTACTGCAAAGCCAAGTTCACATATACTCTTCCCACTTTTAAACCTATGAGTTGCACTTGTGATTGCGGTAAGTGCTTAACTTAATTGGTTTGCATCCATGCCGGGACCTCTGGGATGCCACTTACATAACTCATCCACAGGATTCTGTCTTGCCAATAAGTACTTGCAGAGGCCCTCACTCAATAGCCACATTAAACACAGAGTTCTGTTCTCCAGGACTAGCTACTTACCTACCCTACTTCTTGGGGTTAGGGGGACTTCAGGCAAAGGAATAACAGGCGCATACTGAGCACTTACCACAGGCCAGGCTTTGTTCTGCTATTTAACAGAATTTTCTAGTGGGATCCTACAACCATCCTGGGAGGAACAATGGATTCTGACTGCATCTTCAAGTCCCACAAACAGAGGCCCACTAAACAGAAGCCACCCACCAAGATCATGGAACCAATGAAGGGGAGTCTAGACACCAACCCAGGGGTGTTCGTATTTATAATACTATTCTGCCTCCCAGGGATACTCAGTGTTTTGTTTTCATTTTGGGTACTATGGCAAACGGCGTGAAACCCTCTCTGCAGTGAGGTCAGAATTCAGTAAACCAACAAAAAACAACCACGGAGGATGACTTCCTTTCCGATTAGCCTCATTCCACCCTGGCTCTCTCGGAGTACAGCCTCTCCCAGGGGTTACTGAGCTGGTGTTTCCCATCTCTGAACACGCCAGAAGAGGATGGAGCAACCTCACCACACAGCTCTTGGGGCTCCATTTGTTGGTGCCACTCTCCTCATGGTGCACACTACAGTCATGTACACACAGTTTCATTTCCCACGGACGGGGCACAGATAAGCATAGTGAGAGTGAGAGCGCAAATGTGAGGGTGCAGAGAAAGAAATCAAAAATATTACTAGAAAATGGTTAGACCTCACCCTCTGCAGTCTCATGAAAGTTTAAAAAGCAGAGTAAACACACGGCTCTCTAATTAGACAGCCCTCTTTCTCCTGCCCTGTGCTTCCACCGACTCCCATTTCTCCTAGAAATAGATCTTCACAAAAGGCGAGCATCTTTTTAAAATTCTGCACTACAGAGAGCCAGACTAAGATGGTTCTATCGAAATTACAAAACACTATACTTTCAAATAGCTGCTGAATTATTTAGTGACTTTACACTGTCCAAATGCTGGGCTCTTTGGGTAGACAATGTCTTGGTTTCCCTCCTATCTCTTTTGTTATGACATTCAGTAAATGGAGAGATATTGCTCTCCTTAATAATTTATAAAATAATAATCCACATTAAGGATCAAGCGCTTCTGATAGGTTTGGGGTTTCAAATCGGGCAGTCAAGAGATTCGCAGCTCAAAAGTCTCATCTAGTTCAGTTAAGTGATTGGTCCTGGCATGGTTAAGTTTAACTTTTCAGTATTTGTTTCTTCTTATGTCAATTTTTTCTCTATCATCTATATCTTTGCTTTTAGTCTGCCTTCTTGGGCTGTAAACTGTGTTATCACTTGTTGGTATCTATCTGAAGGTCTTGTAGTGAAATGTGCCGTCTGAGAAGCAAGAGGCAAGATGAGGGGTTTTGTCGTGCATTTGACATTTCAAAGTTTCCCATTTACTTTGGCAAAATTATTTTTCGTTGCCCATTCCAAAAAGAAAGGGAAAAGGCAGGAAGGGAAGGAGGGGACAGGGACGGGAGGAGGGGTGGGAAAAGGAAGAGATGGAAAGAGAGAGAGGAAGGGAAGGGGGAAGGAGGGAGACTCATTAAACATGAGTATGGGCTTGCGAGTGTCCCTCGTGTTCCTCCCTGTCTGTGGAGCACATACATTCCCTCACCTCTGTGTACAGTTCATTGCAAAGTTCATGTGAATTCTGTGACAATTAAATAAACTATTAAAATGAAGAGATATTTGCTTATGCAGGATCAAAGACTCTCAAGTTCCTCCGGAGCAGGGATTCTGCCTTTCCTATTACCCTTACAGGGGTTAATATAGTACCCGGATGTCTATCCAGGAGTAACTCAGTGCTTCCAGTTCTCACTGAGGATACACAGAGACAAGCAGTAGGATCTGGATTTAAGCACATTAATAAATATAGCATGTGTTATAATGGTGGCATGGGAGAATAAAGGGAGTTGTTACTGGCTCACAGCCTCAGGAAGACAGAGAACTGTCACAGAAGAGGGGGCAGGGCCTCCCCGGTGGTTAAGCGGTTAAGCGCTGCGCTGTGCGATGCCCGGCCAGGGAGAATCCCACATGGCATGGCAGACCTCTCCTACCTTGCCCGCTGCTCCCCTCAGCAGTGTATTTCTGATCTGCCTGTTCTGCTACCTGCTCTGTCTCTGGTGATCCCTCTCGCCGCCCCAGGCCTCTGGCCTGTACCCCAGCTTGTATGTATAAATAAAAAATAAATCTTAAAAAAAAAAAAAAGAAGAGGGGGCATCAGAGCAAGGTTTGCAGGTGACTGTAAAAATTGTGCCAACAGGAAAGAGCAGATAGTGAGCCTTCTGAAAGTTTGGAGCAGAGAATTCATGCAGTCATGAGTAGTGGAGGGGAGGCTGCAAAGAGAGGGAAGGGAACCTATATGAAGAGATCCTGGGAGTGCTGACCAGAAGGGAAGAGAGAGTAATTCGTATGCTGCTGGCTGCGTCAAGGCATGACCTTATGGAGAGCAAGCGAGCAACGAGCAACGTCTGTCAAAAGTAAAGGCACTGGGGCCTCCCTGGTAGTGCTAGGGTTAAAGTCTCAGCACTATCAAGCCATCAGCAGCCACTGCAGGATGAGTCTGATGCTGGGCCAGGGAGCTGACCCACATGGCACAGCAGTCCTTCCTGTCTCGTCCACTGCTCCCCTCAGCAGTGTACTTCAGTAGATCTCCCTGTTCTGCTCCCCACTCTGTATCTGGTGAATCCTCTCAACCCCCACACCTCCTAGACCCCTGTTCTTGTATGCATAATAAAATTTAAAAAGTAAAAGTACCTATCACCTGTAATCCAGCAATTTCACCTCCAGTAATTTACTCCACAGATACATCATGAAATTACATATGTACGTGGTTACTCACTGTAGCATTAACTATAAATGCAAGACAGGAAAGCCTCAAGCCCATCAAAAAGAGTTGGTTAAATAAGTTACAGTAGGTCCCTAGAATGGAATAAAATGAGAAAAAAAAGCTTCAAGATATGGTGTTAGAAGAAAAGTACATATTAGCATGCATCATTTGCTACCATCTTGAGAAAAAAGGAACACACAAAAGTACACATATGTAAATACATAATTATATACACACATATATACGAAAATATATGCTTACAAACTGCTCCGGAAAGACGCACAAGAAGTTTATAATAGCTCTGAGTGTGCAAAAGAGTAGAAGGAATTTGCACTGTGTACCATTTTGCACCTCTTCAATTATGAATCGTTTGTATACACCACCCAGTCAAACAAACTGAATATGAAAACTAAAAAAACAGGGCATGACATAATAAGACATGTTTCGTGGAGATGAGCGCTATGGGGGGGACAAGAGCTCAAGAGGACTGAGAGCAGAGGCGGCTATGACAAGGCTGCTGGCCTGTCCAGTCGCAAAGTGGGGAAGCCTTAATGTCAGCAAATGGAGCATGGAGGAAGGCAGGTTTGGGGCAGCATTTGAGGGAGACTGTACCTACCTTATTCTGAGCACTCACTAAAACACCAGGCACTCTAGATATATCACATCATTTAATCCCTCCTTCCTGCATAAGAGATTTTATTTGCCACATTTTATAGATCATAAAACTAAAGCTCAGAGAGGTTAAGAGACTTACCAAGAGTCACACAGGTAGAGTCAATGGTAGAAGTTGGGATTCAAACCCCTGCCCTCATGCTACTCTGAGATTTTTTTTTTAATATTGTACTTTAGTAGTGAAAGGATTCAAGCTAAGAGAGTAGTAGTACAACTGTGAAAATAAATTCCTAATTTTACTTAATTTAAACTAGATTTATAAACAATACTAGATTCTATTACTGGAAAACATTTACATTTGTTTAGACAACCTGAGTACATAACTTTACTATTTCAAGTATAAATTTTTAAATTTAGAGTCAACTACTTCGATGAAAGTTTAGAGCCTGAATTAAAATGTGCTTTAATTATAAAATAGTATATTTTAAAGATTTAAATGTAAATCTACAGGAGATTTTTTAATACTAACTACATGTTGAAATAGTATGTTGAATGTTAAAATACATCAAAATTATTTTCAACTTTAAATGTGTCTATGAGAAAATGTATAATTATTCATTTCAAATGAACAGAGTTGTCTGAGAGCCATTTGTAAAGGAATTCATACTCTTCCCATACCTTTCCTATATTCTTGGGAATCCTTCCACTAACAATTTTTTTTTAAGATTTATTTATTTATGCATACAAGCTGGGGTACAGGCCAGAGGTGTGGGGCGGCGAGAGGGTTCACCAGAGACAGAGTGGGGAGCAGAACAGGCAGATCAGAAATACACTGCTGAGGGGAGCAGCGGGCAAGGCAGGAGAGGTCTGCCGCACCATGTGGGTCAGCTCCCTGGCGGGGCATTGAACTCACGTCCCTGCTGTGGACAGCTCCACAGGGCAGCGCTTAACTGCTGCGCCACCAGGGAGGCCCCTCCCACTAACAATTTTAGCTACTTTTTATTATTTTTTATTTTCTTACATTGTGGGTCATCTTTCTTTCTTTTTTTTTTTTTAAACTTTTTTTTTTATTTTTTTTTTTTTTTTTTTTACATACAAGCTGGGGTACAGGCCAGAGGCGTGGGGCGGCGAGAGGGTTCACCAGAGACAGAGTGGGGAGCAGAACAGGCAGATCAGAAATACACTGCTGAGGGGAGCAGCGGGCGAGGCAGGAGAGGTCTGCCGCGCCATGTGGGATTCTCCCTGGCTGGGCGTCGAACTCGCGTCGCCGCTGCCGACAGCTCCACAGCCCAGCGCTCAACCGCTGCGCCACCAGGGAGGCCCATGTGGGTCATCTTTCTATAGTTACTGTTCCCCTTAGGTGTGGCCCTCCCACCAATAATCCACCCACGTACCACCACCCCACTCCCTGTGTCTCCCTTGCTGCTCCGTTACTCCCTCTCCTCCCTTGCTGCAAGCCAAGATGGACAGTAGGCCACGGGCCTGGTTTCCCAGGAACTTTGTCCTCTTCCTGGGAGAGGACCTGGGTTCCTGGCCGGAAGAAAGGCTGCTCACATCCTACTCTGGGGATGTTTGTAGCACCCGAGCAGAGGACTAGATCTAAAGGCAACTTGCTGTGAATACAAAAAGGCAGGAAGCTCAGGGAGAGCACAGAAGCCTTTTAGCATCTCAGAAAGCCCTTGGGAGCTCCTGAGGCCACGGCGGCGGCTTAGGAAAAGAGCCAGGCAGAGTACGTTGGTGTTTAGGTTGGAACTCAGGCTGCCCCTGGAACGGCAGATGTCTCCAGTGTCCTGAGACTGACTGGGAGAAGCCCCACCTTGGCAAGACCCACTGAAACCAGGGGCTCCATAGACACAAGTTTCCCAGCCCTTTCCCCAAGGGATTCTGTTCCTGGCCTCCTGGGAATGGCCTGGGCAAGATGTGCCTCTCCCTCCACAGCAGGAAGTGCTAGAGAGGGGTTCCCTGGGGTGCCATTTAGCTGGAATGGGCTCCATATTTTCCTCTCCCATCTCCCTGTGGTATCAAGTGTGTGACTATTGATTTCCTCCTGCATTTGTTTTTGCTATCCATTATTTATGGGATCATTTTTCCATCCTTCGTGCATGAAGGCAAATTTTGTGTAAAAATCAATTGTGTGGGCACGCCGATGGCTTGTTGCATTCTCTTGGCTTTCATCTCCAAGGCACCAGTTCTGGGGAGAGTTAGAGCAGGATATAAGGGAGCAATAAGGAAGCACACCAGGTGTGGGGGGGTGATGTGGGGTTCAGACACTCCTCTGAGGAGACCTAGTCCATCAGATCACTTTTGGTCAAACTCGGTTGTGCTTCCTGGAGCCTGGGCAGGAATGAAATCTTTCTGTCCTGACCTGCCCCCAGCTTGTTCATCTGCGGGGCTACAGAGTCTCTCTCATCTCCTACAGATTTATTTCAATGTGCAAAGCCACAGGACACTCCAGGATCAAGGCTGGGGTTGACTCTCTGGTGGTGAAACCTAAAACCCCCAGGGAAATCACCTAGGGGTCAGACATGGAGGATTGGGGTGGAGGAAAAGGCTGACCTTCAATAAGCACCTGCTCTACTTCAGGCTGAGCACCCACCTCTATTCCTATTTGACCTTCAGCACATTTGGTGAGGTGGGTAGGGTAACAAAAGGAGGAACAGAAGATTTGGTGTCAGGAAATCCTCATTCAAGTCACCATGGATTTGGCCCTGGCCCCTTCCTAGCTGTGTGAACTTGGGTAAGATATTTACCCTCTCTGTGCCACAGTTTCTTCACTAATAAAGTGGGGATAACTTTAGTCCTTAGCTCAATTGAGCTCCTGTATTTAAGTGTGGGTACCTGGCTCTAGGTCAGGACTCAATAATAAAAGCATCAGGGCCTCCCTGGGGGCGCAAGGGGTTAAGTCTCAGCACTATGAAGCTCTCAGCAGTCACTGCTGCACAGCAGAAGTTCAATCCCTGGCCAGGGAGATTCCCACATGGCGCAGCAGACCTCTCCGCCCTCACCTGCTTCTCAACTCAGCAGTGTATTTCAGTAGATCCAGCTGTTCAGCTCCCCACTCTGTCTCCGGTGAATCCTCTCGATCTCTGCACCTCTGGCCTAGACCCCATTTCTTATATGTATAAATAAAAATATATCTTTTAAATAATAAATAAATAAAAGCATCTTCAGCTCAGTGTCATTATACAGAGAGACATCCTTTCCCCCTAGCTGAAGTGGAAGCTCCCAACCCTGACAGTCATTTTCTTTCATATCACCCTCTATTTTGGTCACGTGAGAAGCACAATTTGTACCTCTTCACTTGTGTTGGTGCAGACCTCTCCCATCTTGTCCCTTGCTCCCTTGCAGGGTATCTGAATCAATCAGCCCTTTCTGTTCTCCAGTCAATCAATCAATCAATCAATCAATCATGTATACTGCTTATCTTTCCCCATGCCCTAATTAAAATGTAAGCCCCATGAGGGCAGGCACCTTCTCAATCTTTGTCCAGACGCTATTAGCATGCCTGCATGGCACATGGTAGCTGCTTGAATGTTTATTACTATTCCCATCATATTCATTTTCCAGATAGGGACAGAGAGGCTAAGCCATGGACCTACCTAAGGTCACATAACTTGGAAGTGGCATGGCCAGTATCCCCACTCCAGAGCCCATGCTGCACCACTCTCTGCCACCCTATGAGTGGTTCTATGTCCTCATTCATATGTGATCTTCTAGTATTTGAGCAATGAATAATAGTGAATTCGTTTTCAAGGACTGTCTAGTCCCTGTGATGGGGAATTTCATCTATTGGCAGGGTTGAAGAATTTGGGGGCTAGTCTGATATCTTCCTAAACTTAAGTATCTTCAAGTCATTGGCATCATCTTCCCAATGTAACAAATACTTAGCCTCTAGAGAAATGATACTTAAATTTAGAAGAGGTAACAGAATTCAATGAAAGCGGTAGACTCTGTCCAGATTAGAGTCACACCCTACATACACAGTTTCGGGAGACACAAAGACTCCCTTCACTGAAGCCCGTGCCTGGCTCACTCCATTCTCAGACCTTAGTTCGAATCCCTGCTCTGGACACTCACAGTGAAATAAACAAGAACAGACACATCTATTAGCTCCACTCTACCCCCAAACCAACTTTAACTTGACCATTAAAGGATATTTAAGGTATGAGCCTAAAAGGACAAAGAGAATGAAAAAGGTGATGATGGGGGAGGGGGGCAGAAAGAAAGGACATTGGAAAACAAATAGATTACAATTTGTAGTAGATATTAAGCAACTGATTTAATAAGACTCAAGAAAGCTGAATCCTACAAGAAAGCTGAATCCTACATCAGCAGTGGGAAACTGAGAAGCAGTTTAAAAAGCACAGAAGATTCCCCAAGACCTCGAACTGCCAGTTCCATGTATGTTTGGAAATAGGAGTTAGAATGAGGCTGCCGATGGGTGACTTGGCGGAGAGTTTAAGAAGCTAGATCCTTAGATGGCCTCACCCACTTAGCTCAGTAAGCAACTGCTTCACCCAAATCTGGCAGAAAGCTGGTAATTTATTCACTGGAAAAGGCTTTTAAAAAAGTCATTGTATTTGGGCCACCAGCCAGAGTTAAGGGTAGCAGACCATACTGAAAATGGAGAAATCAAATAAAATTTTACACTTTAAATGTTGAAAACCAGGGGTAAGAATGAGGAGGGAAAGAAGCAAATGGACTATGATGGTGGACGACGGGAATTTGGATTCACTACGGTGTTGATATCTGTTGGGGTTATCCTAGTATTATCTCCAATAAATAAATAATTTTTAAATAAATAATACAGTAATAAAATACAATAAATAATAAAATAAATGATGGAATCCCTTTCCCATACCCTCCCCATACCTAGCACCTTGAACATGAGCAATCCATGCTCCAAGAGGGAAACTGAGAGATCCCACTCTGAGGATGAACCAGTCCAAAGAAGTTACCCTTCAGGAATCCCCAAAGCAGCGGCCCAGTCAGGTCACTCTAAATGGAAAACCAAAGGAACCAAGTCCAGTTCCTGTGCATGGACCTCCCAGTCAACTTTTCACCCAATTAACTAAACAATAGTGTCAGGGACAGAGACCAAAACAGACGTATTGAAAATTAAAGCATTTTAGAAGAGAAGAATATGAGGGAAGAAATTTAAAATTATTTTGTTTTTATTTTTGCGTAGAAGAGCTGGGGTTCAGGCCAGAGGTGCAGGGGCAGTAAGGGGATTCACCAGAGACAGAGTGGGGAGCAGAACAGGTAGATCTACTGAAGTACACTGCTGAGGGAAGCAGTGGGCCAGACAGGAGAGCTCTGCTGCGCCATGTGGGTCAGCTCCCTGGCTGGGGATCCAACTCCTGCTGCAGTGGTGACAGTGCTGAGACTTATCCCCTAGGCCACCAGGGAGGCCCAGGATGTTTGCAGTTTTTTTTAATACCAAATATTGAAGTCTTCCAAACATCATTTGTTATTTTAGGGTATCTCTGTTCCACAAGGACTGGAAGAACATGTTGAGTCCACCTTTTGGTAACTGAATCCTGACACAGAGTGTTCTATATAGCCTGCTGCCTCCAGAAAACTCGGTTCAAATGAGAAACTTAAAAACAGGAATAAGTGTCCCAAGCACTTTGACACTGTGATCAAAGCAAGGAAAAGGAGGCAGGGACAGAAAGAATTAAAGGAACACAGGAAGAAAAACTTTTATTAAGAAGGAAAAGATAGGAGAGATGATAACAGCCAATAATACTCTACTAAATCATTTCTAAGTAACAGCTCACAAAGACAGCTCCCAATCCCCCTGAGGTCTCTTTTGACTCCCTCGGCTAACAACACAGACAGCCAAGTGGTGCTGAGTTCTTATAATACAGTAAGGTGATAAAGGAGACGAACCTAACATTTTTACTACTATTAGTTCCAATTATATCTTAATATTCCAAAATGCAAATGCCAAAAACAAATTATTAAAATAATTTTTTTTCATGCTTCTTTAGGGTAGTTATCAATTTTTTTATGAGATCTTCACTAGAGGTGTCTAGAAAAGAACAATCACCTGAAGTAGCACCAGTACTCAGGATGGACTGAGGATGCCGGTCATGGGATTACGACCCAAACCCAAATGAAATACTGTCTGATCCTGAATCTCCCCCTTGGTCACACAGTAAAATGCCTGCTCGCGCTCAAAGCCAGGGACGAACAACAAATGTTGATTTCCCAGGCCTTCTTCCCTGCAGGGAGCTGAGATTTTTTCTTCTCTGTCACTTTCATTTCCCATCTAGTTATACCCCTAAAACATAAGTCCGTTTTCTTCCGCAGGAGTAAGCATGGCACAGCAGAGCCAGTGCAGTTCCAGAGGCAGGAAGCCCGGGTGTGACTCCTGGGTTCTGTCCTTACTGGCCCTGTCATCTTGGATCAGTTGTCTCACCTCTCTGATTCCTCATTTGTAAAGTGTGGATTATAATATATATACTTTATATATACGTGTGTGTGTGTGTGTGTGTGTGTGTGTACTTTATCTGGGTTTGTAAAACATGTTAGAAGAAGCTATACTTTGACTAGAGGAACACTATACCTTACAAGTCTTTCTTTTCCCTTGGTGGGAGTGGGGGGAGGAGGCAGTGTGGTCGGGGATAATAAGCAAGAATGTCTCATTCTCTTGGGTGGAGGAAAAAAAGCATAAGAAACATCATCCTAAATGCAGGCAAGTAGTCCAAGTCAATGGAGTGATTGTAAATACATATGTCCCTGGGCCCCTAGAACTACAACATATTGTCAAGCCAGCAGTTCTTTAAAACTCTTCTCAACTCACATTCTAGAATTCCTTGAGTCTACCAGAGATAGGAACAGAGCACACAGAATCTTCTTTGTGGTGGAAAACCCTACTGTGACACCCAAGAAATACAAGCCTGCCCTTCAATGACCTAACAGCATTACTAGAATAGCTAAATCACATGAAATAGTAAACTGATGTCAGTAACAAAATCAGGAAGTCAAAACTATACACAGTGGTGATCAAAGCGATAAAACCTCCAGTTATAAGTTCTGGGGCTTACAATATGATGATTACAGTTAACCACACAGCGCTGTCACAATGGAATACTACCCAGTGATCAAAACAGATCAGTTGATGACATTTGTGACAACATGGATGAAACTAGAAGGGCTTATCCTACAAGCCAGAAGGAGAAAGAAAAGTACTGGATGGTTTCACTTATATATGGAATACAGAGAAATCAAACAAAGGATCAGGCAAAGACAAACTTCAAAACTGACTCTTGAAAGCTGATCATAGATCTGAGGCACCCAGGAAGGGAGGGGGGGAAGGGAAGGAGAGGGGAGAAAACAGGGTGGGGGACAGCACAAGGGACTATAGTAAGGACTGTGGGCGCTCTGGTTGTGGGAGAACTATGGTAACTACACCTGAGGAGAGAAACCCCATGATGTGAAAAAATTAACAAGGATATAACATAATAGTAACTCACTAAAATAAATACAAAAGTTAAAAATTAAATCTATAGACTGCATTGTCTATTTGAAAGCTGCTGAGAGACTAGATTGTACACATTCTCAATCACAAGAAAAAAAACATTCTAACTATGTGAGGTGAAGGATGTTAACTAATCTTACTGTGGGAATCATTTCAAAATACATACCTGTTTCAAATTATTATGTGGGATACCTTAAACTTATACAGTTATATGTCAGTTATAGCTCAATAAAAATTGAGGTGAGGGAGAAACCTTTAGAAAGTCTGGGAAGTTGGAGAGAGAGGAGTTGAAGGTGGTCTCTGGGCTATTCACTTCTGAGCCAAGCCCCAGACACACAGATCCTCAAAGCAAGCTCGCAGCTGCAAGCATTAACGGGCAAGATAGAATAATAAAGATCTGAGAGCAGAGAACAAAAGCTCAGGTCAACATTCCCTAATCTGAGGATTCCAACCACAGCTGGGGTCAGCCTGGCTCCAGCCCAGGAAAACCCCCAGTACCTCTACTCCCTGCTGGGCTGGGTCTCCCCAGAGCTGCTGACAGAATAGGTTGGTTGAGTCAGGACTGCTTAATCTTACAAAATGTTTTCACTTCATCCCATTCCTACACCCACCTTGTCTTTAGTTTTTAAACTTACCAACTGTGGGGTTTTTTGTTTCACTTAGAAGGTGGGGGTTGTGTTTCTGCCCCATGGTTTTAGAAGTTCCTGTGCTGGGAACACAGGAGACACACACTAGGTCAATCCTTTTTGTGGTTCTACTTTGATTATACAACTATCCTTTTAAAAACAAAACAGAAAACTAAAATAACCCATAATAGATATCAAATCTAAGTAATGCCAGCGCCTATATACATTACTTCACATAATGTCACGGCTGGCAGGGTCAGATGTCATCTGGCCCACCTGGGAAAGAGAGGGTCAGAATAGGGAAGTTACCAGCTCAAAATCACAATTCTGGTTGTTGGCAGACTGGTCAACAATAACAACAACAAAAACACTTTGATTCTGACCCCAAATGTAGTGCTTTTTTTCACTCCACCACACTGTCTCTTGAGAGGCTGACTATTGATCTAAAAAATAATTTTGACAATGCATTTAGAGTCTTTATTGACAATTGGCTCGTAGTCTAATTGACACTTTATATCTGCCCTCGGTAAAGTTCTCAGTTCGCTAAACTGAGTGCTTATGGGTATCTGACCATAAGCTCAGATAAGAACATAAAGAATAACCTTTACATGACCTAGTCGAGGGGGGTCATAACCTGGGACCCATAATCTCTGGGCTGAACCTCAGGAATTCATGGTAGAACTTCAAGAAGTTAGCAAAAATTCTGAGTGAACAGATGTCCATTTTTTCTGGGTTAGGAACAGTTTTCCTCAGATTCTCAAGGGAGTTCATGAATCTTCACCAAAAACGAACTACTACATAGTTTAATTACGTCAGGTTCAAGTGTGGAGAACAGAAGCACTGAGCAGTGAATGGAGTTGCCAAGGTCACACATATTAGAGAAAGCCTAGAACCAGGTCTCCACACACAGTCCATTCTCTCACCCACTCAGCACACTGACCAGGGCTGATTCCAATTCTCCCCTTCACCTCTCTTCCAAGCCATGCTTTTCACTACAGGAGGAATTTATCGAGAATGTACAGGGCTCAACCGAAATCAATCCTGCCCCCAAGACAAGGGCTCCCAGTACATCCCCAGTCAATCAGAATCACCACCTTCAAGTTCTGTCAGGAGAATTTAGGTTCCAAAGCTCTTGGCTCCCTGACACATGGGCTCTCAGCTGGAGTTTCTACAGTCTGGTGTTCAGTTTCCACCCGAGGAGGATTACTAAATGATGTCATCGATGTCTCCCCCAGTGCCATCATAGCTGTGTCTACCAGAGAAAAATTCATCTTACTGGGGAAATGGGCTCACGTGGCAGAGGAAAAAAAGTGAAGACAGACTTTGAACTGAACCTAATAAAACCAAATGCTCTATGAACTGAAGAACGCAACAGATAAAGGTACCGCCATTATAGGTAGTGTATAATTACAGTTATAACAGAAACAGCCTTAAATTCTATTTGGAAGCAGGGGAACAGAATTCAAATAAACCTATAAACACTCTTTATGTTTGTGAGTAGATTTTTTATACATTATGGTTTCTGCACTTTCACATTAATTTTGGCCAAAAAAAAAAGGAATCAGAATTTTCAACCCATTAACTTGATATTTTTAATAATTGATTTTATAAAACTTCCTAGGATAATATCTCTGGAAAGTAAACTAGAAATTGAGAAAACTATTTTCCTTCAACAAAGAGAACTGGGTAATCTGGACCAATGATGGGGAAAATCTTTCACTGCAAATCTAGCTCTTCTGAATTTGAATCAAGTATTATTTAATCAAAATATTCAGAAATAAGTCTAGAATCTAAAAGAGAGAAACTGTCAAAAGCACATTATGGAGACATGTAATTAAGTTCCAAAAGAAAGTTAAAAGTGGCTAAAAGTGCACATTTGCCAAGTTGCCCTTCTGTATTCAATTTTTCAACTGTGTCTTTGAATCAGTTTGAAAAATATAAAACTAATTTTAAAAGTAAAAAGAAAATCACCCCCACCCTACTGGCTTTTCAGGTAGAGACTGAGGCCAGGGTGTGGGAGAGACAAGTTTTCCAAGGTGTGGGAAAACACACACACTTAGGCCACGGTGCCTCAGGTCAGACCTTCCCTTAACATGGCCAGAGACTTGGAGTGGCGAAGTCTAAATGCCATCTAATTATTGTTATTATTTTTATTATTATTAGATTAAGACATTTTAGAATATTTTGAATAAAATTGACGTCTCCTCACTCTGATCTTTTGTGCTAATAATTGTACCCTTTTTTATTCATTCAATTACAAGCAAATTGACAGGAGACATTTATATGAGGCAGCTTAAACCCCAGCTAATGGAGTGCCTAATGACTAATTGATCAGATCCCAACCCAGAGAGCAGCTCTGAGTGGCCTAAAGGAATTTATGCAATTAGTTTAGGTTTGGTAGAAATTGAGTGCATATGAAAGTAAGCTTTTTATGGTCTTGATTTATGAGAGCTGGACATTAACTATATCTGCCAAGAGGTAAGCTGCCCAGCAGAGCCCCAGGCATTGGGGGGCTCAGTCTCAGGCAGGGATGTTGGGACTTGGAGCTGGGCTGATGTGTGTGGGGTGGGGGTGGGGGGGAGCCTATGGAGTTGTAATTGGAGGAAAAAGAGACATTAGGAGAGATTGGGATTGGGATTTGGCTAGAGACCCCTTGAAATAATGGGTGGCATCCCTTCCAGTGTATTTCAAAGTAAAAACAATATTAATCCTAAACATGTATTTGCAAAGGCATATTTTTAAATATTGCCAGGATCTTTTGTGAGTAAAATTCTAAAAGTAAAACTCAAAAAAGAGAGTCTGCATCCTGCCCTGGGCGGGGCTGGGCAGGGCTGGGCGCAGGGAGGTGCCGGGGAACTTACGTTTTATGGAGACGATTACTCTAAGCGCGCGGGGCACTAGAAACCACAGCTGCAGAGGACTCCCCGGAAGGAGCCGGGCCCTTGCCTCTCTCCGCAACGCTCCTCCCAAAGTCCTGGGGGCTCCCGGTGCCGCAACGCCGCAGAGAGGAAGCCCCCTGCGCCGGCTCTGGGAGGAGCCGGGCGACCTCTGACCCCGCGGGGAGCCCTGGGAGCCAGGAGGGTGCGGAAGCGCCGTCGAGGGGCGGGGGGAAACCTGACCTAATCGGAAAAGAGCGATCGAAGGGGAGACTAATTCGTCCGCCGCCGGAGTCCTGAGCTGGCTCCGGGCGCTCGCGGAAAGAGAGGAAAGAGGCGAAGGGGATTCTCTGCAGCGGGGAGACGCGGCCCACCTCGCTCCTGCACTCTGGGGTCAGAGTTCCGCACCCGCGAGGTTGGAGGAAGGCTAAGGGCCGGCAGCAGGGAGACGAGAAAAACAGACACCCGGACTGGGACACAGACGTGAGGGGCAGAGCGAATCGCGGCGACGGGGCGTGAGAGGCTGGTCCGCGCCCCGGCGGGGACCGCGAGCTTTCGGCCGCCTCTTTCCTGGAGCGGTGTCCCTGCCAAATCTATGGGGCCTGCGCCGCTAAGACTCCCCGCAGCGCCCCTTCCCAGCCCGCAGTCTAGGTTGGGTCTCGCTTGGGGACGGGTAAAGAAAATAAACACAGGTTTTGCCAGATCTCTCAACCCAACTTCTGTGCTCACGACTTGCCCGGACAAATCACTCCCTCTCTCCAAGTTCTCATCTGGAAAATGGGATTTTAAATTATACCTATACATGCTGTTGTTTGAGAATTAATAAATTAATGCACATAAAGTATTTGGAAGAGTATCTGACATACAGGAAGTGCTCAATACATACTTGGTATTGTTAGTGTTATTTATCCAACAAGCATTTGTGAGTGCTCACTTTCAGGCGCTGCGCTGGGGTTGGGTCAGCGGGGCGCTGGGCCGATTAGCACTTGCTCTCCCCAATACATTTACTGCTAACTAAACAGGACGCTACGAGGGAGTTATAAGGACTAAGAAATAAGACGGGGTAGTGTGAGGGTGGCACGGGGGAAAGAGCTGTTCTAGCTGCAAGGAAACAGGTCCCTCCGCCCCTCCCAACCTCTCTTGTTACTCCTGCAGTAAGAGAGAGGCCTTAGTCTTCCTTTTAGTAAAAAATGGGGGCTTTTGGTGCTCTGCCCTGTCCACACACTCTCTAGCACTGGTACCCAGAGATGGGAAGAAGGGTGTGGGGAAAACTAGCCAAGACCCCATGCCCTGGCCTCCTCTGCCCACTGGCACCCCGCCCCTGGGGAGAGAGCGACTTGCTGTCTCAGTTGCCCACAGACTAGATGCTTGCCAGGATTCTGCAGGGGAGGCTGGATTGGCATCATGGACTTCTGGAGAAAGAACTCATCTTCCTTTTCGTGGTTATACTTTCCCATCTGCCCCTGACAACATGGTGGAGAGCTGGTAGGCACTGCTACTACTCTCACCTTATGGGGGAACAGGCTGTAACTCTCTGAGGGGAAATGTTGATCCCACCTGAGCCCAAGCCCTGAATTTGCCCCATAACACTATGCTCACTTTTCTGAAGATAAAGTTCAAAGAGACTAAATATCCTACTCCGTGTCAAGTCCTGGGGTTATGTGATTTTAGGCAATAAACAGATCAATCTCAAAAAATAGTCTTTTTTCCCCTGATTCTACAGATGAGGGCAGCAAGCTCAGAGCCTTAAAGTCATCTACTCAAATAAGAAATGGAGTAGGTATTCCACCCCATTCCGGAGCTGGAGCTCTCCACATCTCAGCTAGAACTAAAAGAAACCATGTCCACAAAAGAGAGTCAGGTTCACTCAGCAGGGCAGAGGTCACACCCTGATTCTCCCTGATTCCTTCACAGGAAGTCACAGAGCACCTCTCAGTAGCCATCATCACCAGGAAGTGACACACAGCCTCTTCTAATTTAAACAGGAAGGTAACTGACTGTTTTGAGATGCAGACGACCATCTTGACCTGGACCCCACTCCTAGGAAGACTTGTCTATTCTTGATGGTCTCTGTTCTTCCCTACATCCTCTAAAATCCAAAGGGGATTGGCCTGGAAGAGGCCTTTTCCTTTCACAAAACAGCCTCATTCACTTATTGACAGATACCTATTGCCTGAAATACTGAGCCAGCTGGGAACTGGACATGAAAAGATAAACAAAACTAACACTACCTTAAGCACAGAGAGGGGAAGCTTCTCTCTGGAGATCACACAGCCCAGACTCAGAAATCCAAGATGACTCTTACCAAGTTCTCTCTACCAGGGCTTCAACCATGTTGGTTTGTGTATGCTTCCAGTCAGTTCAGGTCAGGTCATGGTTCCAGGAAGGCAGGTATCTGGAAGCCTCCCCCCCAGAAGATTCTCAAAGTCCCACTTTGAGTAGATGATACAACATTCCTTACAAACACGCCTGAATGTTGGGTCCACTTTCTCTTGGTACAGTTTAAACAAACTCCCAGCTAGGCCTTGGACAGTGACTGTTACAAGTTGGTGGGAATTGGGAAAGGAGATCTGCCTCAGGGTTCTCTTCAATTATTCAAAATAATGTTTGTGAGGTTTTACAGTCTAGAGAAGAGATGTGACTTGCCCAAGGTCACACAGTTAGAAAATAGCCCACCAGGATGCACACCAGGCCTTGTATGAACCCCAAATCTCTGGCACCCATCACACACACACACACACACACACACACACACTCACTCACTCACTTAAGAGGTCTGTGCCTCCACCGGACAAATGGCAGTGGTGACTGCACAATTCCGGAGAAACCACAGCTCCCATTGCTTCCTGAGTAAGCCCAAAGAGAGAAGCACCAGCGCCGGATCGGCGCACTCAAGGGTGGGAGAGAATGGAGCGCTTGGTGGCCCTGGCCACAACTCCCACCCGCAGGTAGATACTGGTCAAAATACTCGTGCGCGCTGTCTGTCCTCGCGCCTGAAACGAGACCAAGTGTAGAGGCACAAGTCTGACTCATGACCCAGCCCTCAAGGGTTTGGCACAAATCTTGCTTTCAGGAGGCTCATCTCCGCCTTCACCAAAAAAGTCACCCCAAACTTTTGAGGTTAATTTTTTAAGCTAAATAAAACAGAAGGGAGCTTTTCGAAAAGGAGATGGAGAAGGATGTAGAGTTCCTTCCGGGGGCAGAGAAGCCGAAGGCTCTTACCTGCAGGAAACCTCGAAAGTCGGCAAAGGAGCGTCGGTCTAGAACGCTTAGCTTTCGGCTCGGGACGCTCACGGCTGCCTTCTCTGCAGCCCGGCTGGGCTCCGGCCCTGTGTTTTATACCACTATAGGCAATTAATATTGCATCAGCCGTATTTTAAATTTTCAAAACCCACAATATAATGTAATGGCATAAGGGCATTTATTATTAAAGGACACCCGATGGAGAGGGAGGTGGAGGAATCGTCGGGGTTGTTGCGCAGGCGGGGCGAGGGGCTGAGGCCCAGAGGCTGGGGGGCGAGCCCCAGGTTTGCATTTGTAGTAAGGGGGCGCGCCAGCGCGGAGGGGAGACACGCTCTGCTTCGAATTTCCGGCCGGAGGTCTGGTGACCCAGAGTTACTTGAAGACACAGTGGGGACGTGTGCAGACGACTCTTGGACTTGGAGAATTAATTTTTAAATCATGAAGGCGTTTCTGCGGTTCACAAATAAAAAGGTTTCCTCCCCCTTTTAGAGTCAGTGGAAGAGAAGGGAATTGGCATCCGTTGAGCACCTACTATGTACTCAACACTACGCTAGGATCTTTGCAGCAGACACTTAGCCCCAGGTAGAGCGGGTAACCTCCTGAATTACAATTCCAAATGAATTTCTGAGAAAGCTCAGAAGGGGACCCAAGACTCTCTGACACAGCGAAGGAACATTTTTTTCCCTCTTTGCATCTATCCCCTCAGCTCTTATCTAACTATAGGAATCTTTTAAAATAATGTTTCTATTAAGTGCCAAGTACTACCAAGCTCCTTAAACAATTTATGTAGTCCTGACAATAACCTTGTGAGTTAGGAATTAGCATCTTCATCCTGCAGACGAGAAACAGGCTTAGAGAAGTTAAGAAACTGGCTTCAGGAGCGTTCAGCCAATGATTGGAGGCATGGGGCAGGGGCTATACCCCCAACAATCAGGCTTCAAAGTTTGTGGTCTAGGTTGAGCTAAGAGGAGCTGATAGATTCACAGGAGGGGAAGCATGAAGGCAAGTGCATTGAAACTCTGAAGTCTAGAGAAAAGCCCCTGGATCTCCAGGGAGACCTATGTAAGAGGGTGAGCAGGTCAAGGAAAAGGTGAAAGGCGAGGAGATGGCAGGAAACTGACCTCATGAAAGTGACAGCCCAGCCTTCCTAAATTCTCACTTTTAAATCCTTTCCAAGACTGGTTCTCAACTCTGAGAAAGAAAAGCACTATGATTCGGGTTGAAAAATAAAGCATTTATTTTAGAAGTCAATTCAAAGGATTAGGAGAGAAGAAAGCTTAGTATTTTATTTGTATCTATTTGAAGAATGAAACCAAAGGTCACACAGCAGCACTCAAATTACATAAAACAACGAAAGAATAAAATGTGAAGGGGCCAGAAGGACTGGGCTGAGAAGGGTCCAGGCAGGTGGTCTGACCCCATCTTTGCGGCCAAAACTATAAGTGAATTTCCATCCAGAGACACCCATCTAAGGGGAATGGAAAGAAGTGGAGTTAAATAAATAATAGGAAATAACAATGCCAACAATAATATACGTGCACAAGGACGTTAGTCTTAGAAGGACTTGCATATGATTCTGAGAAGTAACAATTACTTTCGAGCAGTCACCTCTGTACTGCGCTGGGAGGCTGCTTGGAACACTGAGCTGGGGTAGTGTCCTCCGTTCTTCCAGAACACTACCAATCAATCCCCCACCTTGCTCTCTAGCAGTTGGTAATTACCCCTCAAAAGCCAGCAGACGGTGGAGGATGGGTCAGAGCAGGTGCTGGCTGCTGCTTGTAAATAGCTAAGCGATTCCAGTGTTGTCAGTGCTGAATTTGGCCCACCTGTTCTGGAGCCTTACATACCCCCGAACAGTTCGGAGACTGTAGCTCCAAGCACACTTTCCCTGAATCTAACCCATGCTACTTTAGGGAATTTACAGCAAACCAAAGGACGAGATGGGTTAAAATATAGACTGGGAAGGGAGTATAAGGCTATCCTTTGGGAACATACATGTATTTTATATACTCTAGATAAATCTCCAGTACATGTTTGTGCCTAGTCTACACCTTGTATTATTCTTCCTTCCCATCCCTTTACCCCTCGCCTAACCGCGCTCAGCAAAGTGGCACCTTAACACCCGAGTCGTGCGGTCCGGACAAGTCACTACATCCCCTCTGTTAGGGCTCTTGCCTGTGGTAGCGCAGTCCAGCGCGCGAGGGCGAATTTCAGCACCACGGACAGCACCAGCCCCGCCAGGCCTGCCCTCCGTGATTTTTTTTCTTAGCGCCAAAACTTTTCTGATAGAAGAGAAAGGGGAAAAGAGAAAGAGAAGGCCGGAGGCAACCAGGCAGGATAAAAGGGGGTAAGTCTGTGGCTTTTGGGTAGAGAGCCTGACCTGCCAGGAACCGTCTTGGAGTCCCCCATAAGCGTCCCGTCCCCCTGATGGGGTGTGGGTGGAAGGACACTCAGCTCTCCAGGCCCCTGACATTGCGTCCCGCCGCAGTCAGTGGACAGCCGAGTACTTCATTCGTTTCTGTTTCTGTCTCTGGTTGCAGAACCAGACCCTCACCACGTTCTTTTTAAGGTCCAGTTTTTCAGCGATGGCCGCGATCTTCTCAGATGAGGGCCGGGGCTGGATGGCAAAGTAGGCCTCGAGTGAGCGCTTCTCAGGCGCAGCGATGGACGTGCGTTTGCGCTTCCGTTCACTGCCATTGAAGAGCTCCGGCTTGCTATTTTTCTCTCTGTAGGCAGCCTCGGCTTCCTCCAGCCAGGCCTGGAGCACTGGTTTGAGCGCGATCATGTTGTTGTGCGAGAGAGTGAGAGATTCGAACCTACAGATGGTGCTCTGGCTGAGCGAGCCTACACCGGGGATCTTGAGGTTGGCGAGAGCCGCGCCCACGTCCGCCTGGGTCACCCCCAGCTTGATGCGCCGCTGCTTGAAGCGCTCGGCGAAGGCCTCCAGCTCTCGCGGGTCCGACTCTACGTCGCTGAGGCACGCGGGCATGGCACTGTGAGGTGCCACAGCATGTGGGTGGCTCATGCCCATGGCCTGGTGAAGGTGGCCCATGGCTCCCAGGTGGTGCGGGTGGATCTGCGCCGGCATTACAGAGTGCTCTGGGGCGCCCAAGCCGCTCACGCTCAGCGTAGGCGAGATGTGCTCTAGCAGGTCGCCCTCGAGGCCCTGGTGCACCGCGTGGTGCGGGTGCGAGGTGAGCGCTGCAGGGTGGGAGATGGGCACGGTGGACGAAGTGGACGTGCAGGGCACGCTGCTCATGGTATGGTAGGTGGCGTCGGGCTTGAACGGATGGTTCTTGCCGTGGGAGACGATATCCACAGCCGCCAGAGCTTCGGCGCGTGCCAGCAGGCTCTCATCAAAGCTTCCAAATATATTACCCTGCAGCTGCAAGCGAGAAGGCACACAGCACGGTCAGTGGGGAATACTGTCAACTCAGGATTAAAACACATTTTCAAGCAACCGAGCGAGATGCCTCTCCTCAAAGCCCAGGTCATAAAAATTAATACGGAGACAGAAGCTCTGCTGGAACAGACGTGTGGATCAGAGACATGAATGAGAGAGAGAGCGCGCGCCGGGAGACAGCGCAGGGGAGACAAGGAGAGGGGTTCAGACAGAGGCGATTGTTCTGGGCGACATGAAAAAAACATGAAGCAAGTGCCTGTCAAAAAATGTGCCTTAGAGCGGTAATTATGCTCCACTACGTACCTGCGGGGCTGGGAGACAGACTCGGCGCATGGCCTCGGAGCCGGAGTGCAGGCTGGAGAATTTGGGTTCTTGAAGCACCGGGTGCATGCCGAAAGGCTGCTTGGCGTTCATGGCCATCATCTTCGCGCGCCTGGCAAGGAGACAGCGAGGGACATGGATCAGGCTCGTCTCGCTTGCTCGCCGCACTCCAAGTGAGCGCCGCTCAGCGCCCGCACTCCCCTCGCGCTCCAGCTAGCTGCCTCCCCTCTCCCCCACCTGCTTCTTCACTCATCTTACAAGCAGCCTGCCAGGAAGGACCCGGGAGCGCGCAGGCGTGCTCACGAGCCCGGGACTAGCAGGAGCGGCCCGGGAGGCGAGGCCAGGCGGCAGCTCTCGGCGCGCCTCTCTGCGCCCGCCGCGGCCGCCCGCGCCACAGCATTTATAGCCCGGCCCGGGCCTGGCCTCTCCCGGTCCGCCCCGCCCCGCCTGGCTCCAGCCCGACAGACCTTTTCCTTACTCTTCTTCTTCGTGGACTTCCCGCCCCTTCCTGACCCCCCAAATCCTAAACCTCTTCCTCCCGTCCCAACGCGCACAGTCCAGATGGAAGGGCAGCCCCGGACTGAGGGGGACCGGGAAGCTGACCCTACTCCAACCCTCCCCCACATGCACACTCTCTGTCGGCCTTGCTGCCGCCAACGGCCCATTTCCAGGGCGCTCCTGGCCCCACGCCCGAGCCGTCCACTAGAATCCGACCTCGCGGCGCAGCGAAGAGGCGCCTCCAAGCACCCAGACGGGCTCTAGGGAGGGTGAGGGGCTGCCAGAATGAGCCCCTGGTGACCCCCCACTCCCCAATCTGCCGCCGGACGCTGGGCGTAGGGAAAGTAACCGCCTGCCCAGTACAGAAGGCTTCCTCCCCACCTCAGCCTTTCTTGCCTTCGCTCGAGAAAGGCCCCCTCCTCTCCCCAACCTGCCGGTAGACGGGAGCTTCTTGTGTGTTTTTAGACAGAAAGAATTCAGAACCTCCCGCTGGCCTTGGTAGTCCGTCAAGGCACCTCTGCTAGGTCACCAACGCCTATAAGACCCAGGTCCCATTAACAACAGCTGCTAGGCAATTTGGAGTTAGTTCGCCGTGGCCTCAGTAAGTACTTTTACTCCGTTTTACAGACGAAGAAAACGAGATCAGGAGCAGTCATACCACCAATATGACTGAAGGCCTACTATGTGCCAAATGCCGCGCGGACTTACCAGACTCTTAACCACTTCAGCTACTTTTTCCTTCCTCCCCCAAGTTTCGGTACCTAACTGCCCTGGGGTTAGTACTGCCCCGCCCCCTTCTCCCCTCAGCTTTCATCCCCTCTCCTCCCTTCTCTCTTCTTCTTTCCCCGCGCTAGTAAACACCGTGAATAATGCATGGGGAATCCTGGGACGGCGGCTGCGCGGCTCTCTGGGTTAGAAAGAAGCCCATGCGCCCAGCTGAGCCCACCTCCCCACCACCACAGCCTCCGTGCTTTGGGTTTCAGAGACCCGACCAGCCTTAGATTGGAACTCACACTCCGGGCGTGTGGACCGGGTTTCCCAGAATGTTTAAGTGGTGGGGGACGGGAGGTGGAATCCCCACACCCTCACCCACTCATTTGGTCTAAGAGGAAATCCTGCCTAGGACTGAGATATCCCCACCCTCTGATCCCCCCAATCCCTTTTCTCAGGTCTGCGTGGGAACCAGCCACCTTGCCTGGTTTCCACACTCCAACGCAAAAGAAGTGAGATCCAGATGCAGGAGCCCAGAGTTGCTTTTTCACCGAGACTCAGTTTCCCAGGCTCTGAACTGAAATTATCCCTCTGTTTGTCTTCTTGGGTTCTGGTGAAGGTGTTTCAAGCTAAAATAGGAAGGAAAGCACTGGAGCACCCAACCAAGTGCTCAGTAAGTGTCACAGCCCAGTGTTTTGGGATACAGGCACTGCCTTCAGATTCAAAACCCAACCCTGCCTCTTGCCAGCCGAGAGCCCATGAGCCCTCTCAGCCTATCTGTACGGCAGTTTCCTTGTCTGTTCTAAATAATAGTTTCTCCTCCACTGACTGTTGTGAAGAATACACTGAGATAAGCACTGGCATCGTGCCTGGCACGCTGGTATCATGAAAGAAATGTGTGTTCCTCTCACTTCCTCCCTCAATCTAAAGAGAAAGCATTTGGAAATGGGGGTGGCCTGGATCATCTCCCTGGAGAACTGTTTGTCTGCAGGTGCAAACTCGCTCTCCTTCATTCATTTAACACCTGCTTGGTGCCAGCCTGCAGGTAGAGGGCCGGACACAGATGTGATTCAGACTCCATCTCTGGCTTCACAGCATCACAAGTGTAAAATCTACTGCAGAAGACTTACTATAAACTGGCCCTGTGGTGCAAAATGTGTGGACTCATGCACTAGACATAGTGCAAGGCTGATGGGATTCTTGAAATACAGGCTACACATCAGAATGCCAGACCACGGGATGTATGGGTCGGGACGACATTTAAACACTGGTCCCTACGAGCTTATGGGCTTCAGTGTACTCACAGGGAGTGGGCAGGACGAGATAGTTGCTGAGTGCTTCCAACTCAAGCAGAAGGTTACTATTCTGGTTAATGTTAATGAAACACATTTTGAGTAAGTCAGGAGTTTCTCTCCAGGGACATCTAATTCTCTAGACATTGGATGCAGCTTTATCACTCACTGGTATGTAGGTCTACTCATTCTTGTTTTCTGCCCAACATTAGAAACCAAAAGGGAAAGGGAAAAGATGATGATAATGGATCCTCCAGTGAGAAGAATCCATAACTTTCCCGGCCCCGTGATGCCATGAGACACATTCACTCAATATACCCTACCTGTCTCTGAAACTGTACCCCTCATAATAGAAGGGAAAGCCCATCCACATTCATCCTGCACTGCTTTGTCCCCTCAGGGGCCTGGGAGTTACTGACCAGGGCTGAGGTCAGGCAGGGGTCAGCTAGAGCAAAGTCATCTGACCCTCTTAGGGCTCCAAGGCTAACCTTCAGCTCATCAAGCCCCATTTCAGCTTACTGAGGCATTAGGGTCACAAATCAAAAACCATGCTGGCATCTGGCAACCTGTTCCTAGGTTTTTCACATCCTTTTCCTCCAAGAAGGGCTACTTGCTGTCCCAGGCAGCCAGCAGTAAGATGACACCCATCCCTGTGGGACAGTCTTTCTGAGAAAGCACTGGAGATAAAGGACTGGGGGGTGGGGTGGGGGGGGCAGAAAAGACCATGCAGAAAACAACTGGAAAGATAGTCTTAGAACGTGATTCATGACCTCCTCCACTCTGTACAGGATTTGCAATTTTAAATTCTGTGAGGGGCAAGTCCAGTAAAATAAATGATCTGGAAGTATAAAAACAATGATTGGGATTATGGAGAACAAGTGCCCCAAACTCATCTTCATGGCACTAAATTAAAACACACACACACACACACACACACACACACACACACACACACACACACCATATAGACCAAAAAGAATTTGTCAGACGGTCCAAGTAATGACCACATGGGTATTTATGCAACTAACACTACAGAGGACAATTCCTTCATCCAATAACACTGGTCAACAGTGAGATCGTTACTGACTTAAAAAGGCTCTAATCCGTAGTATCTTGGTATGCTGAACATGAATATGACCCTGAAAATTTTTTATTAGCTCTCGTTTTGAAGATATTTCACATAATTCATTTTATATGTTTCACCTTGTAAATTTATCCAGTAGGACTGCAACAACATCCTAAACCAGCCTAGAATGATGTAATATTGCATCGCATTGCATCATACCATTATGCACACATCATCCAGAGTTGATTGCATCATTTTCTGATGCAATGCAATACTACTGCTAGGCAGCTGCTGAAGGAAGCTGACATCAGCGGTGCACTAGATAAAGCCCTGTAGGAAAGGCCGAGCATTGAAATATTTCAGACTTTGTGCGAAACAGTTTAAGTTACTGTTCCATAGAACTGTTATTATTTTATCCACTTAGGCACAATACAGAACAGTAATGCCTCAAAAGTGCATTCATAGCGTGGACAATTTTGCTCTATTTTGGGGAACTGACATTTGCCAACCAGAAGAAAAGTATCACTTCTCAAGTGAAGAAGGCTTATCATCTTTACTTTGGATGCAAGGTTGGTGACCAAGACAAGCCTTGGGCCCCGCATATATGCTGTGCTACATATATAACACAGCTTTCACAGTGGTTCGATTGCAAAAGACCATCAATGCTGTTTGCAGTTCCCATGGTGCATCATCAACCCCACACAGACTAACAGGAAGAACTAAATGAACTGGTACATGATTTAGACTTATCCAAGAACAAGGCAGAATTGCTAGGATCAATACTCCAACAATGGAATCTTCTAAAAGAAGATGTCACACTTACTTTATATCAAAAGCGCCACCAGCAGTTGGAGCTTTTCTTCAGAAAGTAAAGTACTCTGGTATTCTGTTCCGATATTGAGGGCCTCATGAATACCTTAGATATCATTCATGACCCACAAGAATGGAGACTATTTCTAGACTCTTTGAAACTGAGTCTTAAGGTTGTGCTTTTGCACAATGGAAACCATCTTCCATCTATTCTATTCCTGAACAGCTGTACAAGAGACAAGAAAAGAAATCTAAGAAGTAGTCTATGACTTGATTTTTTACAGGTATTAACCGTAGGCCTGTTACTATTGGCATGCATTTTGTGATGGAAACATCAATTTATTGCAGATGACAAAAAACTAGAGCCAAAATTAGAATTTGACTGTCATATTCGTGTTGAGCACACACAAATTGATAGGAAATGACAAATTTTATTTCAGTAACATGACTTTTGTAAAAATTTGTTGACCAGTGTAATCATTTCAGAGTGCCTAGTGACAGCTGGGTCTTGTTTGTGCTGCTTCAGGAACTTAGTCAGGGACACAGAATTGCCATGTGTGAGTTTATTCAGGACACAAAGTACTCTGTCCTCTGGAAGAGCTAAGTCCTGGAATGCTGGGCTGAGAGGCCAGACACATTTTCCTGTTGACCAGTGGTTTTCAACTTCAGCGTGAGTAGGAATCATCTGAAGTCTCTAAAAATACAGCAACCTAGGATCACACCAGAGATTGAGGCCACAAGGACTAAGTGCTTAAGACACATCTGCGATTGCATGCAGGTGATCTGGGACCCTTAACTTAAAATACTCGCTGTACCCTCCTTACCTATCATTGTCCTCATCATCATCATCACCGTCATCATCTTAAAGCCCTGACCTAATTATGCACATTTCACCAAGACTCAGAGTTTTTCTGTGAGTCTTTTGCATCTTCTCTTATCGATTAGTATGTACATGATATTTTGTGGTCTCTGTTCCTTGAAGTAACCTAGGACAACTCTGAGGATGACTCTTATCTGTCCCTCTGTCTACATGCTGTGCATTTGCATCACCCTGGGGCTTAACATAATACCTTGTGTTGAATGAATGAATGCATGCGTGAGCAATGTCCCTCCCCAGAACACTGGTCTGGCCTGTGCTGACAGCAGGAACTCATTTATGGAGTGGTTCCTTTATGCCACACTCCCGGCTGTGTGCTTTCGAAATTTTGTACACTGACTATCCACATCAAGCCTGTGAAGTTGATATTATCTCCATTTCACAGATGAGAAACCTGGGGCACAGAGTGACTGAGTAGCCCAAGGGCACACAGGCAAACACGGTAGGATTAGAACCCAAGTTTATGTGACTCTGGAGCCCAGACTCTAAACTGACATCCTGGACTGCCACCGGTTCCCCACCCCCACCCCCCCACCCCCACGCCCAGGGGCTGAGGGAGTCAGGTCACGGGATTTCGCTTCTCTTCCAGAAGGGGAAGACCTGCTTCCAAGGCTCGGAGGCGGGCCCTGCGCCAGCAGCGCTTCCGGCGAGCGCAGAAGCTGGATTCTATCCCCTCCCGCCTCCATCCCTGGCCGAGTTCCACGTACAAGAGTTGGAGTTAGGAAAAAAGGGGGTGGAATGGGAGATGGCCCTGATAGGTCGCCCGAACTCAAGATGCCATCGCGGGGAGGCAGCTGGCGGGGCTGCGGGGCCAGGTGTTCGTGGCCGCCCCGCCTCGCCTTCCTCTCCCTTTCTCTCGTCTCCTTTCACAAACTTCTCACATGTACCCCGCCGCCTGCGCAGCTGCTGCAGACTCGCCTGTCGGCCGCTTGCCTCGCATTGTCTGTGTCGGGCTGGGAAGATTCGAGATGCCCAGAGGGACTCGGGAGCCCGCGGCCAGGGCCTCCGTGAGGGGTCCGCACGCGCCGCAGCCCTCCCCTTCCCCTAGGGCCTCTGCCGCAGACCGCGCGCCAGTCAGTAGGGCTCCAGGCTGGTTCCTGCTTCCTCATGACCTCAACTTCCTCATCTGAAAAGTGAGGGAACTGAGTCAAGGGATCTCCAAGAACTTCTCCACTGTGTATTCTTTTATTGAGTACCTTTATGCGGCAGTCGCTATGTTAGAGGTAAGCATTCAGCTGCAGACAGACAGACAAGCCTCGGTCCCCACAACCTCCTGCCCCTACTGACGCCTCAGTAGAAGGTGCGCAATAAACAAAATAGCCTGCCACAGCGACAACTCCCAGGGGGAAAATAAAAGCAGGGTGATGGGACAGAGACTGCTTGGACAGAAGAGGAGCCAAGGCCTGAGGGTAAAATAAAGGCCAAGGGAACCCTGAATTGTGAAAGTCCTGGAGAGGGGGCAAACCTGGGGTGCTCAAGGAACAGCAGGAAGGGTAGGGTGGAGGGGTTTTAGTGAGAGGAAAGTCTGAAGTCAGAAATGACATTATGAAAAGGCAGGAGCTGGTCTTGCAGGGAACTGGCTTTTCTCCACAGAGATGGGAGGCCCTCAGGGGGCCAAGCAGGATGGTGCTACTACATTTGAGGTCCGCTTCCGGTGATCTTGCAGCAGCGGGGTTGCAGCCATCCAGCAAGCAGGACAGAGGCCCCAAGTTTTCTGGGTTTATTCTATGGCTTCTGGACGAATCAGGGTCAATAGTTTGGATTTGCCATTGCCCAGGATAATAAAGTCCTGTAGTCAGTGCTTGGTTTCTTCATACTCTCCTCTTCACCCCATTGTTGGCCCCACTGTCTTTGAAAATATCTGGGTCCTCAGCAGCAGGGTCAGCCCTGCACTTGTCCTGAAAAATCTGGACTCGGTAAACACATAGACCTATTCCTGGAACATGACGACTGGTTTCGCCTCTCCAGTTCAGAGGCATTCTGGAGTTCAAAGTCTTACAGTCAATCCCCTGGCGGCCTACTTGGCCATTGCCTCTCCCAAGCCCAAAGAACGAGGCCATTTCTCTTACCCCGCTAACGTGGCTGAGGAGGAAGAGCAGGATCCCTGGACAGAGCAGAGGAGGTCTGGACTCAAACATGGATGCATATGTAGGCAGCTGACCTGCCTTGTGACCCTGGCTGAGTCACTCGCGGGCTCTGGGCCTGCTTCCTCATCACTACTAGAGGGTAGGGAAACTGGCTCCACAGACACTTTCAATGTGGCTATGTCGAGGGTCTATATGGATCTTGGAAAGAGGGTAGAGGCCAAGACTGTCGCTATAGACGGAAACCAGTCCTGATGGTTCTAGAGGTGCTCCGAGCAGAGCAGGGGGCTCTGCAGCTCTCCATCAGGGGATGTTTGTTGAGAGCCTCCCCTTGGCGGGCGCCCACTAGCACTAAGAAGGCAACGATAAACAAGGACTACATGGACATTGCTTCAAGAAGCCTCGAATCTGCTGTTGTCTTATTCATTCAGAACAGTCCCTAGAACAGTATTTCATCCGTCCACCTTTTCTTTATAGAGAAGGAAACCAAGACTCGGAGAGGCCATTCCTTGTGATAGCGCACCTCGCCATTTCTTGAGCTCTTCCTCTTCTCCCTGGCTCTGTGCATGGTGTCAGTTAATGCTCACAATCACCTAGGAAGCAGGAACTATTTATTGTCTATATTTCACATTGGGAGTCCTGAGTTCAGAGAGGAAAGTGCTTCTCCCCCAGGCCGTAAGGCTGGAGTAGGTTGGGCGCTCAGGTCTGTGAGCAGCAAGCTGTCCTCCATGCTGGGCAGCTCCAGGGGGAGGGGGACAACTCTCTGCCCTTGTTCACTTCCCCTTATATCCAGGATGCAGCAAAAAGAAACCCAGCTATTAACCAGCCTCTGTAAATTTTTAAAAAGAAGAAGAAGAGAAAGAAAGGTAGAAAAGAAAAAGAGAGAGGGAGAACAAGCAAAGGCTTTGCTCCCATCAGGGGGGAAATCGGCGTCTTGTCGCCTAGCTCCATGCTCTGATTTATGATAAAAAATTTAGAGGAAATCATTTATATTTTAAAGGATCTAAATAGCTGCATGAAAGTTTTATCTAAAGTGCCACTGTATTTATAGGCAGTTCTTCCATGCTGGAGGTAATTAATAGATGTATAAATCGCAGGGCTCCCGGCTCTCCTGCCCGCAGGGCTGGGTGGCGTGGGGGGCCTTGGCACTTGGGGGTGGTGCCGGAAGCAGCGGAAGCAGAGGAGTCCCATCTCCTGCCCACCTGCCCCTTGGTTTGTAAGGCCTTTCCTGGGACCCAGGAGTTAATTCTTATTAGCTTAGTGGATGCCCCCACTTTGGGTTGCAATTCCCAGCAGCCCAATTTCTAATCCCTTTGGACAGATACCCAAAGAGACCTCATGAGGAGGACCCCCAGTCCCTCTTGCCAGCCCCCAGGCCAGCTCCAGGGAATTTCCTGCTCCACTCCCGCTGATGTATAACTCCAGGAGGTCCTGGTAAATGGAATCCTGGGCTCGCTCACTCCCCTAGCCCCACTTTAGCCAAACCCCCATTTCTGTCTTGGAGTCCACTGCTCAAGAAGCCTGGTGGGTGTTTTGGAAAAGGAAGCCACTTGCGAGAGGCCCGCGGCTCTCCGCTTACTTTAATTAAGTCTGTGAAATATTGATGGTTTTGGCTCCCTCTGTGGCCGCCACACCTTACAAACCCAGAGAGAAGCCCAGGGATGAACAAGTTAAGGAAGGCCAGATGGTTTCCCTTCAGAAACGCCATACAGCCGTTTGGAGGTGTCACCGCCTGAGAGCATCACGGAGCCCTGAATAATTGATGGGGCTCCTGAATTTGAAAAGGAAAAAAGCCACCAAATTGGAAATAATAGTGATGACTCATTCAAGGTTGAATCTTTGGAAATGGGAGAGGGCGTGCTTACCTGGTAGTCCCAAGAGGGCACAGAGCAACCACCTAGGCCTTCTCCCCTCATGGGGTCCCTCCATCAGGACGTCGTTGACCAGCGCTCTCTGCTAGGATGTAGGGTGGGCCAACGGGTTTCCCCAACTAAACACAATCCTTTCTCTTTCTTGGAAACCAAGGGCAGGGGTTTCTTACTGAGGAGAAGCTCTTAGTTCCCTTTTTAAAGTTCTTTAACTTCTCATGCTCTGATAAACCAATAAATAAATAACGTGGGTTGAAAAGAAACTTACCCACCCCCCCAATCTACTACACCATTAAATCCGAGTTGAAGGATAAACTTGGGTCTCTATTTTTTGCTTGTCCTAAGCATAGAACCTACTGAAAATATTGCCAGCTTGTGGGCATGGAGATATTTTGACCTAAATCTGTGGCACTTACCAGGGGCGTGCAGGTGGTTGTGATGGTGGAGACCTCATCTTCCAAGACACACGTCTTCTGTCTGGGGTAACCCATTTGGGTGAACTATGGTAAAAGATTATTTCAGCTTTTGACATAAATTAACTTTGTCACTGACCTATTTTAATACATCAGACCAGAAAGGTTTTGCAATTGCCTCCCCCTTACCAACGTTTACCACCTCACAAACAAAACAAAATACTCTAAACTAGCACAACCCCATCCCATTTCTCCCTGTGTATATTAAATTTTATTTTATTTTATTTCTCAAGCAATTTTTAAAAATCTGACAAATCAGACAGTGGATGTCTGGCCCTATCAGTGAATTCAGCATCCAAATTCTAGTGCATTAGAAATTCAGAGAACCTGGAAACTCTTCTCCGCTGATTTTCCAGACATTTTTTTCTTTCTGAAAAAATGACATTTCTTCCATTCCTCAGCTCTTATGTTCAACTTCCTGAGCAGTGCAGAGTTTGTATGCATTTTCAACTGAGTCTTTCAAAATTCAAAATCACGCCTGATGTTAAGTAGAAGGGTCTGGAAATGAACGTCATATTCTAAAAGGCTGTAAACCCCGTGATATAGAAGGTGAGTACTCTGTTATATTTCTTCTTGCATTTATAATCACCTTTTTTTCCAAAGAGCACATTGCACATAATGGGCCAGTTTCAGTGCAGAAGGAAATGACTACATGCTCTGTGAATAAGTGGTTAGTCTTCCTGACTGGTGAGACTTTGATAACTGCGGTGAGTGGGGAGTGGGATAAGGAAAAACCATACGGTCTAGGGGAGCCAAGGAAGCATTCTCTGAGTTGCTAAGACATGAGTGAGAAGGAACTAGCAATAGACCATCTCCAAAATATTCTAGTTGAGGATTAATAAATGGCGCAACCCAAGCTGGGAATAAGTTTGCATCTTCAAAGATCAGTAAGATTATTGCTGTGGCTGGAGCCTTGAAACAAGAGGGAGAGGAAGGGGAGATGCGTTGGAGAGGTGAAGGGATTAACTATGACCTTATTAGCCTTGGTAAGATATTTATGCTTTAGTCCAAGGGTGGTAGACATTTTAAGCAGGACAGTGATGAATATTTTGATGAAAGTTTCACAAAAAGGGAAGCAAAACACAGGCTACTAGCAGGCAGGTAGCAGAGAGGGCTCCAGAAAAAAAAAAAAGTGGCAGTCTCAGTATTCCATTTGTCTGGAACATTTTTCCCCACACAGTCACCTGGCTCAGACACACACTTCCTTCAATGTCACCTTCTCAGGGAAGCCTTCCCTGACCTCTCTGTTTCAGATTTCAAGGTTCCTGCTTTATTTCTCTCCATAACAACTATTACCTCGGATACCTTATAGCTGTATTTTACTTATTTATTAATTTACTTTCTATTTCGCTAATAGAAATAATTTTGATGAGGGCAGGGATTTGACTTTCGTCACAAACATGGCTCAATAAATGTGTGGAATAAAAGAATTAACCTGAGCTGAGTTCTGACATCTGATTTCATATACAAAACATTACACTGACTGGGGCCTCGTGGTGCAGTGGTTGAGCGCTGCGCTGTGGAGCTGTCGGCAGCGGCGATGCAAGTTCGACGCCCAGCTGGGGAGAATCCCACATGGTGCAGCAGACCTCTCCTGCCTGTCTGCTGCTCCCCTCAGCAGTGTATTTCTGATCTGCCTGTTCTGCTACCCGCTCTGTCTCTGGTGAACCCTCTCGCCGCCCCACGCTTCTGTCCTGTACCCCAGCTTGTATGTATAAATAAATAAATAAATCTTTTTAAAAAAAATTACACTGACTGCATCATTGGGGGAATGTATTTTGAAAAATGTATTCTACCTGTAATCCTTATTTGGGCCCTCATGACTAAGGGAGGCCACACAGATTTTGTGGTTTGGGGTGTACCAAAGGTGAGCAGTTGATGTGGGCATCACCCTCACCTGGTGCCAGGCTTCCCATCACTCTGCTCAAGACCCGTGGACGTCTCTATCCTCACACATGCTAAGCTCATTCTCATCTCAGAACCTTTGCCGTCATGAATCTTCTAGAACCTTCTCTATCTAGAATCTTCCTCATTTCTTCACCTGACTGGCTCCTCCTTATTATTCAGTTCTTAGCTCAAAGGTTACCTCATCAGAGAGGACTTTCTGCCCTTTCCTGAATACGCAAACAAAATTATTTCTACCCCATCCCTTCAGCAGTCATTTTCTACCCCATTATTCCCTTTCCATTTTTCAACCTAATATTTGCCCCATTTGAAAATTATATTTGCTGATTTAATTGTTTATATATTTATCAACCATGTGCTTTCACTGCAATGTAATCTCCGTGAAAGCAGACGCATAGGCAACCTTGTTTAGCATGGGATGGCCAAGGCCTAGCATGCAGGAGGCGCTCAAAATGTGAAGTAAAGAATGCAGAAATAAGTCAGACAAGCTGAGGCTGGCCTAGCACTGCAGAGTAAGTGATTGGCATTGCTCAGGAAATCCAATTCCAAGTTTTCTCCTCCTCTTTAGACCACATTGCCTTCCCGATGTATGTGGGAAAAGATACCCAAAAAGATAAACAAGAAGAGCTGAAACTTCTAAACCCAGATGAAGGGGAAATGCTGAGCTCTTGTGGAGGAAAGGCGAAGCATGCCCCGGCTTTGGGAAGATCGCAGCCCCATTGTCCACCTGAGCCTTTAGGTCAAGAAAGCAGATTTCTGATATCATAAAAACCAATTAAGACAAAACAAAAACAAACACAAAAACACACACACACACACAAAAAAAAAACTTGACACTGGCTATGACATGACTGTTCCATTGCACAATCTGATCGAGGAAATGTGTCTAGGATTACCCAGACAGTCAATTATTCATGAACTAAATGTCCAGGCATCAATTACCTGGCTTGATGCTCTTATTCATTAAGGAGATTGAACAGCCCAACTTAACAAAGCCAGAGAAAGTTGCTAAGTAACCGAAGTTACCTGACGAGCCTCCACCATTGCAACCTCCACAGTGTGAGTATTTTCATGGCAAGAGAGGGCCCAGGGCTTGTGGGCAGGGGCATCAGCTGGTAAATGCCACAGGGATCTATTCGGGCTGGGCAGAGGGAAGCAGCTGAGGCCGGTGAGAGCTGGATTTAGAGACAGCAGAAGCATATGTGAGATATAAACTGATTCACCTTCTCCAAATGAGGGGATTTACCAAGAGGAACATGAATCTTTCACAACATTCATATTAATATTTTAGTTAATAGTTGAAGATGTTTATCTAGCACATAGTTGAACAAAAGTAGGCCGTAAGTATAATAAACATTTCTCCAAGTGCTACAAGCTCTTGGATTTTCTTTTCAGGCATTCATCTGAGAGCGAGTCTAAAGATCATTCTAACAGGGAAATTTCTTAATAGGCTACAAAAGTTAATATAGAGGACACAGGGTTTTATATATAATGCTATTATATATAAGTATAATTACCTTTCTCCTCATAAAAACTTGGTCCACTCTAGACTACCGTCACCAGTACCTATCTGCATTTTATCATCATAAAAAGGACTTATATATTTTCATTTAGTTGAACATTCCTTTTACCATTCAGAAGCTTTTTAGTTTGATGTAATCCTACTTGATTATTTTTTGTTGCTGGTGCTTTAGGTGCCGTATCTAAAAAATCACGCCAAGACCCATGCCAAAGAGCTAGGGGTTTTATGCTTTCTGAGCTTACATATAAGTTTTAATCCATTTTGAGTTCACATTTGCGAGTGGTGTAAGAAAGGGGTTAGTTTCCTTCTTTTACATGTGAGTGTTCAATTTCCTCAGAACCACTTATTCAAGATACTGTCCTGTCTCCATTGACTCTTCCTGCGCCTCTCATAAATATTAGTTGTCCAAGACAGGAGTTTCAGATTTGAGTTTATAGATCTTGTGTGTTTTGTGTTTCAGTGTGTACCGCAATTGACACAAGCTTAACAAAGAAGCAGGATGCCCCCTACAGCAAATGTGTCAGTATGGGGCAGTATGGTGCAGGCAGGACCCTACAAAATATAATTGGCAGGGCCTAGTGCAAAATGAAATAGTGGAGCCCCCTGTTAAAAAAATTATTAAGAATTTCAAATCTGTGACAGCACAAGATTAAACCAAACAGCAGGGCCCGACTAAGCTCGGGGTCTTGTGTGACCACACAGGTTCCAAGCCCATAAGGTCAGCCCTGGGGTGCGAGTTTAACAGCACAAACTCCCAAAGGAGGCAGACACAGGTGTGCACCCTGGCTCCGGCTTTACTAGCTGCAAGGCAGAGCTGTGTCTGTTTTTTTTGAGATAGTAATAGGAACGAATGAGGATTAAGTGAGACCCTGGACACATGCTAACCACTCAGTTGGGGATAATTATCTTTCATGCCAAGGAAATGTTACCAGCAAGTTAGCGACTACAGAGCAAAGCTGCTCTTGGCCTGGGCTAAGCGTCTTCATCAGGTAACCTTTCCCAGCATGCAAACTACAAAACAAGGCAAACCACTTTCTCTCTGAGCCAGGTATACCCCAGGTACAAATTTCAGCAGAATTCCTTTCTTCCCATAGCTATTAGCACCTGAGAAGGGCCAGATTTGGGTGGATGTGAATATTTCATGTGAGGTAAGGCTGTTGCAAGTTTGATAACTGAGGTTCCTTCTGAGCCAACATAATTTGGCTCATTCATTCATTCATTCATGAAATCCTTTGATGGTCATTCGCTGAGCACCTTTGTGAGACTGGGCAATATGCCAGGCGTTGGGGAAGCAGAAAAATTATAAGCTCTTCCTATCCTCGGGGTGGTCCGTGGGCATGGAGCCATACGTTCTGGAAAATACTGCCACAGCCCTTCATGTGACTGACTGGCTCGTAGACTTTGGTCTCAGCTCAAGTGACAGCACCTGGGACAGGCTTTCCTCACCCTGCCACACGTATGCCACCCCCACTGGCCGCCATCATAGATCCTTTTGATTGTTTCGTACACAGCAGGGACCGTATTTTGTTCATCCCTGCACCTCTTGAACACAGAGTAAGAGCTGGCTCATAGCAGGAGTTCGGCAAATATTTCTAATAAATTAATGAACAAAGTACTGGAGAAATTTGATCGCACTGTGGGAGCAGAGAGGACGAGCACAGCGTTATGCCTGAAATTGTTGCTGATGGCTTCCCAGAGGAGGTGGCATTTCAGATGAGTCTTGAGGGATGAGAGGAGTTCAGCAGGGAACAAGTGGGTACATGTACCAGTCTGAGGGGATAGCTTGAGCCAGAGCATGAGGCCCAAGAGAGGTCAGCAACCATTTCAGAGGGACAAGGGGGCAGGGGGCAGTGGACAGGTTGGGCAATAATTAGGACTGGAAGTACAAGCAGGAACCATGTCACAAGAGACAATGTATATAATTTTAAGAAGCTGAGTTTTGTGCTGGAGGCAGCAAAGCACCCTCCATTGATCGGCCTGTTTTGTGCCAGTCTGAAGGAAGCACAGTGGCTATGACAGTAAGTGTACCTGGCGCTGCCCTCAGGGAGATTACCTTCCAGCAGGGAAGTCAGACAGGATAGAAATACATAATGATTTCTTATTTAATAATTAAACAAAAATAATCGAGAGCATGTGATTAAATGCCGGCTGTGATGAAAGCCCATACAGAGACCCTTACTTGGTCTAGGGATTGGCGAAGCCTCTTGAATTTGACTCTCAAATTGCTCCTGGAAAAATTCATTGTTATAGGTCAAAAATTAACTGAAACCGCATGGACCAATGGAAAAAATTTCACATACATGCTGATGATTTCATTAGGCCCATTCCCAGAAAGATACATTTTCGTTTATGCCATTTATATAAAATTTTAAAGCAACGCAAAATATTCTCATTATATATTGATATGTACTTGGAGTCTAAAGACATGAGTGGGGACAAAGGACTCCAGAATCCATGCAGTGGCTCCCCGGGGGTAAGAGTGGAAGTTGGAGTAAGTCATATCACTGGGAGTTTAAACTAGATTTAGTATGTTCAGTTCTAAGTTGGGGATAGATACATGAGTTAATTTTATTTTCTATACCTTTTCATATTTTTGAAGTACTTCACTTTTTTATTTTGTGTAAAGAACTGGGATGTAGGCCAGAGGTCCGGGGGATGAGAGAATTTACCAGAGACAGAGTGGAGAGCAGCATAGGCAGACTCACTGAAATGACGTATTTAACTCTTAAAAAATAAAGTTAACTGAAATCCATGCTAAGTATTTTTTTAGTAGTCATCGTTACCATAGAAGAGGTTATAAGATCTGTTCTCCAGGAGAATACAGGAAATGGAAATACATATGTGATACCAGTTCCATCTCATATTGCTGGGTAAATAAAACAAAGCTCATAAAAACTTCTTTCGGTTAAAAATTGTCCCTAGGCCTGTAAGTTCTTTCCAGAAATCCTATATAGAAAATAAGAAGAGAGAAAGAAATTCTATTTGTTTGTATAAATCTGTCCTTGTGAAACCAGCTCTTCTTATAATCTAGGACTCTTCGGGGACTGGCTGGTCGTCTTGCAAGCTCCCTTTATCTGTATTTTGGAAGAGGCAACTGAAATGAAAACAATCCAGGGAAGGCAGAAATAGCTGGAACCTCCAATTCGCACCAGCAATGCCAAGGTCTAGGCGCCAGTGGGACAGCACCCTGATCGATGGCTAAGTGCTGGGAGCAGCTGCTTCTCTGCCCCATCATAAGTGGCTTTCAGGAGCACAGCTCTGAGGGGCTCCTGGATGGCGCGTTTCTCTGGGCCCTGTGCAGGAGGTGAAAGCTGGCAGAGAGGAGGAACAGTGGGCTTCCTTGTTTGAGAATATTTTCCGATGAGCCTGTGGTGGGTCTCAGTGGCCGTCCTTAAAATAGCCAGCGAGGAGTAACTGGACTGGCAGCCAATTATCGATCATTCAGCAGAGTGCTAGCCGCTGTCATCAGGCCAGGCCTTGTAAGAGAGGCCACATACCTCCCCTCCCCTGGCAAAACACATTTCCCCAAATCCTTCTCATGGACCCAGAACTAAAAGCCCTAACTAATTTGCTATCTCAGCAGCACAGTGTCTAATAATATCCTCTGATAAATGGAGATAAATTGTTCTGGAAGATAGACAGTGCTTTTTAGATTGACAGCCCAGTCCTACGAGACACAAAGGCGTCAAGTCACCATCTGAGTGAGTCTATAAAGCCATCAGCACTGAAGCCCCTTTTCCACCCTGGACCTGTTCCTGCGGACCTTTTCAATTGCTAAATCCATCCATCCATCCATCCATTCATCCATCAAAACATGGTTCAGTGTCTATTTGTGTCAAGTTCCATTCCAGGTTACTGGATATGGAAGTGACTGGGGCTCTGGCCTAGCGGAGCACACAATCAATGCTGACCACACACCCACTGGAAATAGGACCTGGCATCAGGTTGCTAAGGAAAAGAGCTTCCCTCCAGCTTTGATATGCCAAGCAAACTAGATGATGAGATCAATGATGAAGGCTAGATAGCCTTGTCCAGGAATGACCAATAGGTTTGTTTTCTCTCCATGTCACTTAGACTCAACTGGTGATGGCTGTCTGGAACTCTGAGAAGGACTCCTCTGAGGATCAGGTGATGGGGAAGAAAATTGTGGCTGACTTCGGTTGCGAGTGAAAAGTGAGAGTGGCTGCAGACTTTCTCTGGTGTAGCTAAAAGGCAACAGGCTAAAAGTCTACTCCCAGAGACTCTGGTTTTACTTTTATCGATAACTTTATTTGGGCAAGTTAGTTGCTTTCTCTTCTTAGTTTCCTTATCTGTAGAACAAAGATGATGATATATGCTCTGGTCTATCTTCTCCCAAGTTTGCAAGTAAAAATTAAAACAAAATAGGAGAAAGTATTTGTCACCATATACTTACATTGCGTGTTAATACTGTACCCAAAAAACGAGTCTTCATCCTCGAGTGGGTGGGAAGGGTCAGTCAGCTTGTTATCTACCTTATTTTGTGTATCTGATTTTGTTTTCCTGTTCTGTCTGTACTAAGGAAAGCATAAGCTGGGTCTTTGGGGGAGCAGGAATGTTCAAAATAGAGGAGTATCATTAAGAACCCGGGAATAGCGGGTCTCATGGAGACTGGTCCCCTGATCAAGATAAGGCAGGTGGTTTGTGATCAAATGTACCCCTGGGGTGTTAGGATAGTAAGGATGAAGGCGGTTATCAATTCTGGAAGCCACTGTAATGAAGGCTTTCCTGAGGCCTCTTCATTTAATCCTTCCAACAGCACCATAACATATTCTTGTCTTAGAGATAGGTTGATTTAAGTCTTAAAAGACTAGGCAACTCCCATGGTCACAGAACGAGTGAGGACCGTCTGAAAGCAAATCCTATTATGTTCTCATCCACTGCTCTCTCCTAGCATCCTAGAAACCTGGAATCAAATACTAGAAATATATGAAGTGCTGTAACACCACATTCATACATAAATACATAGGAAAGAAGTAACCACCCAACAAAGAATAATTTGTGCCCCAGGCTGGGAGTTGAACAAACAACCTCGGGTTGGATTTCTATGATGCTTTCTCCAACAATGCTGGTGTAAAGGGCCCTTGTTTTAAGCAGAAGAGTTATTTTTTAGAACAGACAACTTGATGGAGCCAACAGGGGCACAACTCGCCCAGAAATGTACGGTTCGATTATTCAAGATTTTTAAGAAAAACTTCTTTGGATTTTTAAGTTCTAGCAGTGCAGCAAAAATTAGAATTTTCCCCCATTTCACTCACATCACCTGTTTCTGTTCCCAGAACTCATAAAATTTCCATTTTCTAATATCACATTTTTACAGAGCCCTTGTCCATAATGTAGACCACATCCTTTCAGCATTTACATCCTAGCAGGTAAATAACATTAATTTTAAGAAGTTCCCATCATATGCTTCTTAAGAACTAGCTAAAGTCTATATATAGTGCAAATGCTTGGGCCTGTCTAGACCACCAAAAGGAACTATTCTGCCGTAGAATATCGGGCAAAGTTTGTTGACTTGACCGTCTCCTTAATTCACTGGTTTCAAATTATTTTGTTGAACTTTCGTATCTTTAGTTGTGTCTATTTTGCTCACAAGTGATTATGGGGACTGACAGATGTATAGCAAGGCTAGATGGGGCTCAGTTGTGAGTTGAGCTTGAACTCAACTAAAGCTTAACATCCAGAAAGGCCTGCCCTTAGATAGGAAAGTTCCAGAGAGTAAGTTATCTGCACTCAGAGTATAATATTTAGTATCTGGTTATAGGCTTCTTTTAAGGGGGAAATAAATTATTATCTGCAAAATACACAGTGTCTGAAGCATTCAGGCCCTCATTAACAGCAGTGGTTGTCACAGCCATCTTTCCAAATCAATGCATGAAGCTCTGTGACTCCATATCAATACACAAATTCAGCCTTTTCATGACTGCATAATATTCCTTGCAAGGATATTCATGATTTACTTATTCATCTGTATTTTCTTAAATTTTTAGCATGATTATGATGTGACATAAGTAAGAAAAATATTTTAAAAGACTGATACTTGTTCTTGCTACTGAAACCATAATCATATACTGAAAGTAATCATTAAATATACACATTAATAGATATAAATGGGGTACAATTTTTTGGTTGTTGAAGAAAGTCTCACTTAGATGATCTTTAAATAACAAAAAAATTCTTTGTTAAAAAATTCTATTGTTAAATCAGCCCCCCCCCCCAAGAGATCACACACCTGGTGACTCCTTTCTAAACTGAGAAAATTAGATCTCCTTTTTTTTGCAATGTTTAGCAGTATTTAGACTGTAAACATCAATATTTGAATAGTTAATTAATGTCATTAAGAACCTGAGTAAGAATTATCTCCAACTCATATTTAAACTTGGTGTCCTCAACAGTATCTGCTTCTATTATACCAATAATATAATAATATAACTATGTGTCACCCTCATTTGTGGAGTTGTGAGGGCACTGAAGAGAAGTTCCTTATGGTTTTTAAATGTGTATGGAAACACATTTAAAAGATCACATACAGTTTTAAAAGCATATAATAATTCCAAACCTATAAATGAAGCTGTTCTATATGTGTGTATATGTATATACACACATATACACACGTGTCTATACAGGTACATATGTGCACACATATATTTTATTTATTTATATACTATTGTATATATTATATATCATACATACTTTAAGCAAACGGGATGTATTACATAGTTGGTTCTGAAATGAGGCAGAAGTCTGTATTTTCATTGGAGGTCTAGAAGCTTTCTCTAATCACGTAACTGGAACAAGAAAAACTGTTTCTCTGCCAACTGTGTGAATAAGCTACAGCTTTTCTATACCTTTTAGTGTGTCTTCCCATTACTTCCAGTCACACATTTGCCTCTAACTTTTCTAATTACATGGTTGTTCTAGTCTTATCAGATAACTGAAGCAACACTTTTCAAATGGCCACAAGGCCAGGGCAGGGACTGTCCAGTCCCTAACACACACATCACTGCCCTTTCTGGGGGGGCCCGCTGGCCTCTCCCTTAGATTCACACGTAACTGTTGTAAACTGTGCTCTTGCTTTTCAGACCTGTGCGTGTGAGCACGCGAGCAGGGCCAAGCACGGCCTGTGCCTGCCCAGCAGCTCTGTGTGATCGCTAGAGAGCTAGGGCCTCCAGTCTGTTCCTTAACAAAGAACAGGAAGACACAGAACTGACATAAAAAGAACATGTGCCGTGCTAACATCCGCAAACTTTCTTTAAATTCGCAGACCTGGAAAACAGAGTGGCTGAAACACTGCTGCTTCGGTTACAGAGCCAGTGCCCAGGAACCCACCACTGCTTAGCATACAGTGGGGCCGGTGCTGAAATCTGTAGGAGCAGAAAATGCCAGTGAACCTTCTCTCGGGCTCTGGCCAACAATCCTGCACTTGGTAAATGCTGCAGAAGGATGTTGGCAGCAATGTGAACGACTGTTGGGTAGCAAGGAATGTGCCTCTCGGACACGGGCCCAGGGGGGTACTCAACAGACACATGCCCGTGAGAGTGACTTTGCTGGGACCTGGTGTGACACAGTGGCTGAGAGCACCAGCTCCAGAGTCAGAGACAGGGGCAGGTATCCCTCTTCCCAGCTGTGTGACCTGGGGCAAGTTAATTAACCACTCTGAGCTTCCATTCCCTCATTGTGTAATAAGAATACAATTAATAGCTATCTTCCAGGGTTAGGTGTAAGTGTTCATTAAAATGGGTGCAGACACAGCAAAAGAAACCATCACTCAAGAGAAAAAGACACCCTACCAAATGGCTAATATCTGAAATTTATAAAGAACTCACAAAATTCAACAACAAAAATCCCTAGACAGCCCAATTAAAAAACAGACAGAGAACCTGAATAGATACTTTTCCAAAGAAGACGTACAGATGACCAATCATCACATGGGCAGATGTTCATCCCCTCTTATCAGGGAAAAGCAAGTCAAAACAATGAGCTATCACCTCACCCCCGTGAGAATGCCCATTCTGCAAAAGTGAAGCACCTGCTGGGGAGGGTGTGGTGAGCTGTGCCCTTTAGTAGGAATCTAGATTGGTGCAGGCATTATGGAAAGAGATGGCAGTTTCCAAAAAATATAAAAATAGAAATTCCATAGATCTAGTTATCCCACTTCTGGGTATTTACCACAAAAAACACTAATTCAAAGAGATATTGGCATCCCTGTGTTTATTGCAGCATTACCTACAAGAGCTGGAAACAACCTAAATGTCCATCAACAGATGATGGGATTAAGAAGATGTGTATATGCAAAATGGAACACTAGTCAACTATTAAAAAAAAAAAAGACGAAATTCTGCCATTTGCAACAACATGGGCGGACCTAGAGGGTATTATGCTTAATGAAATAAGTCAAACAGAGGAAGACAAACACTGTATAATTTCACTCGTATGTGGTATAGAGAGAAACCAAACAAATGGATTAACTAAATAATACAAAAATAAGCTTTTAGACTATGAGACCAATTAGTGGTTACCAGAAGGGAAGGGGGAAGGGCGGTGGGTAAATTGGGAAAAGAAGTCAGTGTTATGGTGAAGGATAGAATTTCGGTGGTGAGGTTAATATAGTCTGCACACGTGTATTCTTTTCTTTTTTAAGATTTATTTTTTAAAGGAAATGCAAATCAAAACCACTATGAGATACCACCTCACACCTGAGAGGATGGCACACATTAAAAATACAGGCAACAACAAATGCTGGAAAGGATGCGGAGAAAAAGGAACTCTTCTACACTGCTGGTGGGAATGTGAACTGGTCCAGCCACTATGGAAAGCTGTATGGCGATTCCTCAAATTGCTAAACATGGAGC
>PVIJ01013827.1:0-43509 GCA_004024925.1 Scalopus aquaticus
GGCATTGAGGAATATTATTTGTTGATAAATGGTTTACTACAGCAAGAAAATATAACAATGAGAAACTTGTACATACCTAACAATGGGACCCCAACATATATGAAGCAAAAATGAACGGAATTAAAAGGAGAAATTTGTTTTATAAATATAGTTGGGAACTTCAGTACTCATTTTCAAGAATGGATAGATCATTCAGACTCAGAGTATGGAAGACTTGAACACAATAAACAAAATATACCTAACAGACAAATAGAACACACAACAGCAGAATACATATTGTCAGCGCACTTGCAACATTCTCCAGGACACATAATATATTAAGCTATCAAACAATTCTTAATGCATTTTAAATCATACATAGTAATTTCTGATAACAATGGAATTGAAATAGGGGTGGACAGGGCACAAATGCCCAGGCTCTGAGGCAAGAGCCACCAAAAAGCCCCAAAAGGCCAAAAGGCCAAATACAAGAAAGTACAGCGCCTGATGAGTGGAGAGGGCACTGTCTGTGGGTTCTCACCCGTGCGCACAATTGCAAGAGGCTTCAGGCTACAGGAACAACAAACATGGGGTTTATTTTACAGACGGGGGAAACAGAGAGCTCACTGCATCCTCAAGTGGTGGCCATCTCACCCAGAACTCATCGGGGACGGTAGCTCTTTGTGAGGTGTTGGGTTAGACCAACAAACAGGTCTCTGAGACACCAGACCCAGGGCCTCTGGTGCTCCTTTCAGGCTATGTCAGAGACAGGACCTGAGGCCCAGTCTCTGCAGAGTCCTTCAGCTCCTCTTCCTCCTCGGAGGGCGGCTGCTGGACGCTTCTTTTCTTCTTTCTTTCTTGGAGGCCAGGAATGGACTCCTTTCTTCTCTCTTCAGAGTCTGGAACCGTTGTCTTTCTTCTCCTGGGGGCTGGTGTCATCGTCGTTGTCTTCTTGTTCTTCTCTTTTCCCCATCTTCTCAGGTCCCACCAAACCTGGCTTATATCCTCTCCCAGACTACCATCCACAAGTCTGATTGGACCACTTTTCAATCCTGGAGCTGATTGTACCGACCCATCAGCTCCTAGCACATGATTGGTCTGTTCAAAACGGCAGTTACTGGGCAGGAGAAACTGCCACAACTGCTCTGGAGCAGCGGGGTAAGAGGTGCCACCGCTCCTACAGGCTCCCACTGCTAATGCAGCTTGGTTCCAGTAACAGAATGAAACTAGAAACCAATAGAAGGAAAACTGGAAATTTCACAATAATGAAATCCACAAAAATGAAACAATATATTCTTAAGAGATCAGTCAAAGGAAAAAAACAAGAAGCCGAAGACCTCTGTTAAAGACTGGGCCTCTGGTCCTGTCTTTGGTATCATCTGAAAGGACCACCACAGGCTCTGGGCCTGGTGTCACAAAGAGCTGCTAACACTTGGTGTCTCTGACATCACCTCATGGGGACCAGTAGTGACCATTACTACTGGCCAGTGCTGTCCAGAACTCCTGGTGACAGGTGACTGGTGCTCTGCTTGTACTTCTTGTGGACACTATCTGGGTGAGAGAGCCAGTTGCTTGTGGCCACAATAAGCTTTTTGTTTCCCCTGTTTGTAAAATAACCCCCATAGTGTTGTTCCTGGAACTCTCGTGGAATTGTGTGGATGAGTGCAGCAGAGTGACTTTTGGCAGCTCTCATCTCAACCTGCCAGCCTAGGCAGGTTGGTAGCCATTGTGGCCTATTCTGGTATCCCATCCTCCTGCCCCTACCGCCCCTGTTTCAGTAGCATGTCTTAGAAAACTTGCTCTGCTATAACTGAGTGCTAGAGCCTGGGTGGGTTGCTTAAACAAAAGAAATTCATTACCTAGCATTCTCTAGACTAAAATTCTGAGACCATGGCTGGAATGATCAGGTTCTGGTAAGGACAATTTTCCTGTCATGCAGATGGTTGCCTTCTTATTTTGTTCTTACCTGGCAGACAGAGGGCTCTAGTTTCTCTTCTACTTCGAAGGACATAATGCAATCAAGAGGTTCCTTACATCTTCATCTAAACCTAGTTATTTCCTGAAGATCCTGCCTCTAGTTACCATCACATTATGGTCAGGGTATGACTTCAACATATAAATTTGGTGGGGGCGGGGAGGAAACCCAATTTAAGCCACAGTATATAACTGTGACAGCTTTAAATTCCTTTTGAAGGATGCATAATATTCTGTTGCATGTACATACAACATTTTGTTTATCTGGTCGTCTGTTATTAGGCTTTTGGGTTGTTTCTGACTTTTGGCTCTTATGGGTAATGCTACTGTGAATATAGGTGTACAAGTGTCTGGTTAAGTCTCTGTTTTGTGTTCTTTCAAGTGAAAATCTAGGAATTGCCTTTCTGTACTACCCAGGAGTGGTAGCACAGTATATGGTTGTGAGTTCCCATGGTAACTTAAAGGGAAACTTCATGATATCCAGAGCACTTGAAGTCTTGCTAAGGAAGGAGGAGGATATCTTTAAAGTCCTGTGGCAGCAACCCGCTTACATAGCACTGGCCTTGTCTTCCAAGTGGAACAGAACGTCTACAAAAGGAAAAGAGATGGCATTTACATTATAAGTCTTTATATACAAAATTGTATTTCAAATAAAAAAAACCCCAAATGTTACATTCTAAAAAACCCAACATTTTCTATCACTATTCATTTCTGTAAGTTTGCTGTGCTACCATACCTAGGTGAAGCACTTAAAGAACCCTTCAATATTTAGAAACATTCAACATCAGAAACTTTAAAATATAACTATATGTAGCAGTCTCTCAAAAAGCTACAACCTTCATTTTTTAAAAAAGTACTTTCTCTACAAATAATTTTATCAGCTATACAAAAATCTGTAGTTTTCACACTGAAGCTAATATTGAATTCACTTTCTTAGCAAGACAACTGCCTGAGCACACCCGCCCACTGTCCATTTTCGGATAGCCACTTACTCATTATTGTGGTCCTCCTCCTCATCTTGATCCTCTTCTTCCTCACCCTTGTCACCTTCTGGTTCTGCTTTGAGCCTATTGTCCTGCAGGCCCTTCCTGCTTCACTGTTGTGCATGGTGCGGTCTGCAGCTGTGTTATTTTCATACTTCTGCTTTAGCTTAGCTGCCTTCTGTTCATATGGTGATTTACTCTTGGCTGATTGTTCAGACCACATTTCACCCAACTCTGCAGTCTCCCCAGTGAACAGGCCAGGGTGCTCACTTTTTATCTCTGAGTGACATTCAGAACAAATCAGGAAGAGGGCAGATGCAGGCCTTTTAGGAGTACTGCATTCTTTTTTCTTGCTTTATTATCACCTTTGGGAGGAGGCTAATTTTTCATCTCCCTGTTATAATGAGCTTTGTCACTTTTTGCCATATCTTCAAACTTGGACTTCTCCTTGGCAGATATGGTCTTCCATCTCTCAAAACATTTCTTGGAGAACTGGGCTAAGTTGATACTTCTTGTGCCCTTCAAGGCAGATCTGCAGGAAGGGGGCTTACAAGGACATCTTGCCTCTCAGCTTGCTGGGGTCATCTTTGCCCATACTGACAGAACAGTGTGCACCTGGTGGAAGATTTTCCTCAAAGTTCCACTAATTGGCAGGCTCTGACAGAGAAGCTCCTCCCATGGGCTCTGGTGTGAATTGATTTTACATCATAAATTTGAAGAGACCCAGTCATGCCATCGGTGCTGATGAAAACCTGGCTGATGTTGAGACAGGAAGGGTCCTGGAGAGGAAGGGACAAGGATAAGACAGAAGTCAAAGATGAAACTTTTGCAAGAGGTTTACTGGTCCCAAGGGGTGGTAAAGGAGAGGTTAAAAACATGATGACTTTAGGCCTGGGCACCTACTACCGTAAGTTTCCTTGGCTCATTGTTTTTTGTTTTGTTTTGTTTTGCCACTAATTTCCCCCAGCCTGGGCATGTCTAAGCTATCTTTCCACAGCTTAAAGTTGGCTGTATGGGAAAAAGAGAGTTAAAAGACACAGAAGAAAAGAGAGTCACAGACTTTGAGACCAGACTACTTCAACCTGGAGCTGCGGGCACACAGCTTCAAGGAGATGCCCACCTGGACACGGTCACAGCCAGCACAACCCGCGAGCTGCAGCTGATGGGCACCCACGATCAATAACAACGATGGACTTTAGCCAAGTCCCCTTACCTTGCTTTCTCAGCCAGTGAAGTTTAATTCCTCTGTTCTCAAACCCCCATTCCTAAAACCTATATAGATCCCTCAGCCCTGGCACCTCCCATATCTGACTCTCATGCCCAAAGGTCTCTCTGGAGTGCTCATCCTTCATTTTTTCACAAATAAATAGAACCTGACTCCTTGCCTGCACTCACCAGTGTCCGTCGAGTCTTCCTTTGCAGTCTTGACCAGAGGGTCTCAAGAGCCCATTCCTGGCCTGGGAGCAGGGCCCCTTGATCCATCTCTCTGACTCCTGCAGGGTGGGGCAGTGGGCAATGTCTGGTATCTGCTAGCTTATCTTCCTATTTGTGAGGGAGCGGGACCTATTTGTGAGTTGAGGGACCATGGGCCTGCGCCTCTCTGTGTGACAATGTCAGTGTTGTATTGTGCAGGAACACTGGCCAGTGAGCTGCTGTCCCTGGAGCCACGCCTCTTGCTGGCTGCTGTCTCCTGGAACCCTCACTAACCAGATCCAGGAGGCTTTCCAAGAGCCAAGTCTTCTGCTGGTCACTGATCCCGGGGTGACCACTGGCCTCTCAGCGGTATCTCATATTAATCTTGGAAACCCAATCTGTTACCATTGCTATGTGACAGACCTTCTGGCTGTATGGACATTGCCATCCCTTCAGCAATAAGAAGTTCACTCAGGGGGTCTCATGTGGTGGATGCTGGCTGGGAGGTTCTGTGCATGTGCGTCTCCATCTCCTGGAACACCCTTGGAAGTCATGCCTGATTTCTACTTCTGTAGAGAACAAAGTCTGAAGAGACTTAAAAAGAAGCACAGGCTGTTGATGAAAAGGCTGTGACCGAGGAGGAATTTAGGGTAAATAGATGGCTCCAGCTCCTGAGGTTGCAGATGGTTCTGAAGTTGTGAGGTGCCCTCTGTGCCAACCTAGCAGTGCCCCACTGAAGAATGGGGTTGCCTATCCTGCCACCGAGGTCAGTGCTGCAGTTCCCATGCCTCTGACCACTAATTGATCAAGATGTTCTCCCACAGACTCTTAAACAGAAAATGGAAATAAGGTTGGTGGAATAAACAGCTTTTAAAAAATACCTACATCATGTGGTCATTTTCCGCTTAACTTTTTAAGAAAATGCCATATTATTTTCCATGCCAGTTACATCATTTTACACTCCCATTATCAATGAGATAGGGTTCCAATTTCTCCATATCTTCACCTGTCACCTTGCAGGGCAGAAGCGTTTGGAACAGTACAGGACAGAGGAAAGACAACTCAAAGTCCAAGCAGAGAGAGAGAGAGGCTTAGAGGGGCTTGCACCTCAGGGAGTGTACTGCCTATTTCCAAGGCAGTCTCACTTTTACTGGGTATCAGGTTTAGGGAAGGTGGGCAAGTATGTGGGGGAGTGTGTGGATTGGGGACGCATAAATGTTTGGCACAAGCTGGGGGAGTGAACAAGGGCTATTGCCTGTGGGGCTCCATTGTTGCTGCTGATCAAAAAACATCTTATCTCTAGTTTCTGTTTCCACTTAACTTTTGTCAAGGTGATCTAGCTGGTTATGCTAATCTGGCCATAATGTTTGCCTGTTGTTTTCAGCAGATATTGGTTTTCCAGTATATTCCACATAACAAGACTTTTGTCCTGGTGAGAACCCCCTGCCTGACTCTATATTTTAGCTTGGCCAGAAGGAACTCTGGGTGCCAAGACAATGTCCTGAGAACAAGGGGGAGTGGAGAATCCACATCCACCAAATACTTATTATTTTCCTTCTAGAAATAGCCATTTTGTGCCTAAGCCCCTCCCCAGCAGCAACCCCTAGTTTCCATTAGGAGCACCTGGGAGCCCCACGCTCCCACACCATCCATTGGCAGCCTCAGAAGCACTGGGTGCCCATTGGCACCAACCATCAGGTAGCCTCATGCCCAATGACAGCAACCCAGGCACAGGCAGATACATCCACCACTGGTACGAGCACCCAGAAGTGATGCCTGTCAGGACAACTGGCCTAGTGGCCCAAAGCATACAACAAATCCAAAAGTAAACAATGGGAAACAATACACCACCGAAAGAAAGCCAGTCTCCAGAACCCAACAACACTGACAGAGAGGAATTTCTCTGCCTTGCAGATAAATAATTCAAAATCATCATAATGAAAACACTCAAAGAGAAAATGAAGAAAAGGAAAAAAAATATTTGAGAAATATAATCAACAAACAGAAGGATGAGAGTGAGTCTTTGAAAAAGGAATTAAAGGGAATATAGGATATTAAAGCATCAATAGAGGAGCTAAAAATTCTGGAAAAGGCCATGATAATAGAATAGATGAAATGGTAGAATGAATTAGTTCTCTTGAAGATACAGATATAAAAAGAACCAAAAAAGAAAAGAAAAGAAAAGAGATATGCAAAGGAAAAAGAATGAAGAAACATTTTGAGATTTATCTGACACAATGAGGAAAGGAAATATAAGCATCATAGGAATTCCAGAAAGAGAAGAGAGAACTGAAAATCTATGCAAGGAAATAATTGAAGAGAACTTCCCAAACGTGAAGAAGGAAATGAAAATAGACATACAGGAAGCTAGAAGGACACCAAACTACTATAATGAAAGGAAAACTACAGCAAGACACATAATAGTAAAGCTACTGAGAGTTCAAGAAAAAGAAAAAATAATGAAGATGACTAGGGGAAAGAAACAGATTTCTATAAAGGAAATCGGATTAGGCTGACATCAGACTTCTCTGAAACAAAATTACAAACAAGAAGAGAATAGAGTAACATTTTCAAAAAACTCCAAGACAAAAAATGCCAGCCAAGAATATTTTATCCTGCAAAGCCCTCCTACTTCTATGAAGGAAAAATAAGGACCTTCTCAGACAAACAAAATCATCATAAATTTGTTTCTACTAACCCCCTTCTCCAAGAATTATTACAAGAAAATCTAAAAATCTGAACCAACAGAAGAATTAATAGGAAGAACTGAACAAGGTACTGAATAGAGCAATGTAATGATGAACAAAATGGCAAGTACAGACTTCTGTGTATCAGTAATCATCCTACATTAAATGACTAAACTCACAAATAAAAAGACACAGAGTAGAAGTCTGGATAAGAAAACAGAATCCAACCTTCTGCTATCTCCAGGAAACACACCTAACTGCTAAAGATAATCTTAGATGGAAAGCAAAGGGTTGAAAAAACAATTCTACAAGCAAATGGCCTCCAAAAGAAAGCAGAAGTAGCCATACTTACATCAGATAAAATAGACTTCAAAATAAAAAGGTGACAAAAGACATAGTCACTATACAGTGATCAAGGGACAATATACCAGAAAGACATAACATTCATTAATATAAACTTACCAATTGAAGGAGCTCCAAAATACATTAGACAATTACTATCATCTCTGAAAACAGACATTAGAGAAAATACCTACGTACACCATTCACCAAGAGACAGATCAATGAGACAAAAAAATAAACAAAAACACAACAGTCCTATATAAAGATCCAGACCACATGGGTCTAACAGACATCTATCGGACACTGCACTCCAAAAGCAATGCATACACATTCTCAAGTGCACACAGATCATTCTCCAGGGTAGAATACATACTGGGCCAAGACAAACATCAACAAATACATGAAGAATGAAATCATACCAACTATATTCTTTGACCATAAATGCATCAAACTAGAAATCAACTACAAAAAGAAATCAAGGAAACACATCATTACATGGAAAATTAAGAACATGCTAGTGAAAGACCACTTGACTAGTGAGAAAATCAAAGAAGAAATTAAAAAATATATTGAGACAAGTGTCAAGGACACAACTTTCCAGAATGTATCAAGTGTCAAGGACACAACAAAAGCAATAATAAGAGGAAAGTATATAGCAATACAAGCCCACATAAAGAGACAAGAAAGCACCCAGAGAAACAACCTTACCTCCCATTTCAAAGAACTAGAAAAAGAGCAATAACAAGAAACTCAGAATCCCTTAGAAGAAAGGAAATCATAAAAATTCAAGAAGAAATAAACAAAATAGATATTAAAAAAAATCCAAAATATCAGTTAAACCAAAAGCTTCTTCTTTGAAAAAATAAACAGACAAACCTCTAGCCAGGATCACAAAGAAAAAATAGGGCGAAAACTCAAATAAATAAGGTCATAAATGAAAGAGGAGAAATTAGAACAGACACAGCAGAAATCCAGAGGATCATCAGAGATTACTATGAACATTTATTTATATGCAAACCAGTTCAACAATCTAGAGGAGATGGACAAATTCTTAGCATTATACAAGCCTCCAAAGCTGAATAAAGAAGAAGTAGAAATTAAAAAAAAAAAACAATTACAAGCAGTGAAATTGAGACAGTAAGCAAAACCCTCTCCAAAAACAAAGCCCAGGACCAGATGGCTTCATAAATGAGTTCTACCAAACATTCAAAGATGAACTCATCTTATCCTACAAAACTCTTTCAAAAAATTAAGAAGGAATACTGCCATACATTTTATGAAACCAACATCACATGAATACCAAAACCAAAGAAAGACAACACACAAAAAGAAAACCATAGTCCAATCTCTCTAATGAACACAGGTGCAAAAATACTCAATAAAATCCTTGCAAACTGAATCCAATAATGCATCAAAAGCATAATACACCAGGACCAGTGGGATTTACTCCGGGGACATAAGGATGGTTCAACATCCAAAAATCAATTAATGTAATCCAACACATCAACAAAAAGAAAAATAAAAACCATATGATCATATCAATAGATGCTGAGAAAACATTTGATAAAGTTCAACATCCATTTATGATGAAGGCCTTCAAAATTCTTGGGATAGAAGGAACATACCCAAACATAATAAAGCCATATATGAATAACCCACAGCTAATAACACTCTTAATGGTGAAAAATTGAAGACCTTCCCTTCAAGATCTGGAACAAGACAAAGATGTCCGCTCTCACCACTGCTTTTCAATATAATGCCTGAAGTCCTAGCTAGAGCAATCAGGCCAGAGAAAGACATGCTAGTTATTCAAATAGGGAAAGGAGTAAAGCTATCATTATTTTCAGATGATGTGATAATATATAGAGAGAACCCTAAAAATGTCACAGAAAAATAATTAAAACAATAAACCAGTTCAGTAAAGTAGCAGATAACAAAATCAACACACAAAAATCAGTTGCCCTCTAAAATGCAAATCAGTCTGAAAAAGAAGAAACCAAGAAAACCATTCCATTTACAATTGTACTAAAAAAAACAACAACTGGGAATAAACATAACAAAGGAGGTGAAAAACCTATACAAAGAAAATTACAAAAAAATGTTAAAAGAAAGTCACACACAAAAATGGAAAGACATTGCATGCTCATGGATTGGAAGAATTTACTTTCTCAAAATGACCATGCTACCAAAAGCAGTTTACAGATTCAGTGCATTTCCAATAAAAATCTCAATGGCATTCTTCAAAGAAATAGAACAAATCATATTGCTGATATTCATACAGAATCACATAAAACCTCAAATAGTCAAAGCTCTTCTGAATGGAGGGATAATATGTCTGGATTTCAAACTATACTACAAAGCCATATCAATTAAAACACATGGTGCTGAAACAAAAACAGACACACAGCCAATGGAATCAAATTGAAAACTCAGAAATAAAGCCACACGTATATGATCAGCTAAGCTATGAAAAAGGAGCAAAGAATGCACTGAAACAAGGAAAGGCTCTTCAATAAATGGTGCTGGGTATACTGTATTGCTCTATCCAAAAGAATGAAACTAGATTACTACCTCAGAAACAAAAAAATGAAGAAAAATATAAACAGCCTGGTCTACGTCAAACTAAAAACTTCTGTACAGCAAAAAGAGACAATTACCAAAACGAACAGACAACCCACAAATTGGGAGAGGATATTTGCACTCTATACAACTGATAAAAGACTGATCACAAAAATCTACAAAGAGCTTAAACAATTTAGCAAAAACAAAGCAAACAATCCATTAAAAAATTGAAAGGAGAGCTAAAAAGGCACTTTTCCAAAGAGGAAATGCAAATGGCCAACAGATATATGAAAAAATGTTCAACATCACTTATAATCAGGGAAATGCAAATCAAAACTGCAATGAGATAACACCTCACACTGGTGAGATGACCTATATTAAAAAAACTGGTGACAACAAATGCTGGAAGGGATGTGGAGAAAAAGGAACCCTGTTACACTGCTAGTGGGAATGCAAACTGGTTCACCTACATTGGAAAGCTGTGGTGGTGGGGGGGTGTTCATCAAATTACTAAAAATGAAGCTTCCACATGACCCAGCAATTCCTGTCCTAGGAACCTACCCAAAGACACAAAAACACTAATTCTAAAGGAAACCTGTTCTCCTATATTTATTGCAGTACTATTTACAATAGTCAAGATATAGAAAAAAAATAAATGCACCAAAACAGATGACTGGATCAAGAAGATGTGGTACATATACAAAATGGAATACTTTTCAGCAGTCAAAAAAGATAAACTCATGCCATTTGTAGCAACATGGATAGAGCTAGAAGGGATTATGCTCAGTGAAATAAGTGAGAAGGAAAAAGAAAAAATATTAGATAGTTTCATTCCTCTGCCTCCCTGGTGGTGCAGCGGTTGAGCCCTGCGCTGTGGAGCTGTTGGCAGCACGCAATGCGAGTTTGATGCCCAGGCTGGGAGACTCCCACAAGGTGCGGCAGACCTCTCCTGCCTCGCCCGCTGCTCCCCTCAGCAGTGTATTTCTGATCTGCCTGTTCTGCTACCCGCTCTGTCTCTGGTGAACCCTCTCGCCGCCCCACGCCTCTGGCCTGTACCCCAGCTTGTATGTATAAATAAATAAATCTTTAAAAAAAATTAGATAGTTTCATTCCTAGGAATATAGGGAAACTGAATGAAGGGTTACAAAAGGAAAAAAAAAAAGACAAAATTTGCCCAGGCAAACTGTAGATCTGAGGCATACATACAGGAGGCTAGGAAGGAAGGAGAGGGGTCAAAACAGGGGAGGGAAGAAAAGCACAAGGGACTATGTTGACAGTTCACAGGTGATATGGTGGTCAGAGATTTATAGGGACTACACCTAATGGGAGAAATCAAATATTGTACAAAAATGAACAACAATGTAATAAAATAAAATAAAATGGCCATTTTGAGGGGTAGAAAGTGATATCTCATCTTGGTTTTCACTTGCATCTCCTAATGACAAATGTTATTAAATATCTTTTCAAATGATTACACTTGCCAACAAATTTTTACAAAAGACATATCACTGAAATAAAATTAGTCATTTCCTATCAATTTGTATGTGCTCAACATGAATATGACAGTCAAATTCTAATTTTGGCTCTAGTTTTTTTGTAATCTGCAATGAATGGATGTTTACGTCACGAAATGCATGTCAATAGTAATAGGCCTATGGTTAAATACCTGTAAAAAATCAAGTCATAGACTATTTCTTAGATTTCTTCGCTTGTCTCTTGTACAGCTGTTCAGGAGCATCTCTGGGGAGTGTCCAGCAGTAGTCAGCCAGCATTGTAGTGGACCATTTTCCCTGGTATCTTCACAAACCATACCACAGTTTTCAGGGAAGAAATCCAGTTGGGAATTAAGGAAGTGGATCTTTAGTGACATATTGCAGCCAAGTTTTTGATACCACATCAGCATGTCTTAGTAGTTCCTTGTAGTTTTCTGCCCTAACATTCCCAAGAAAATTTGTAGACACTAGGCGAAAAGCATTCCATGCTTGTTTTGCATCACCCTGCAGCAAGTTAACGGGTCATCTCAATGCAGGTGGAATGTTTGGGTAGACTATTCTCGACTTCTTTTGCGTCATTATTCTGCCGGCAAGAGGAGGAACCAAGCAGAAGTAACAGTCTTTTATGTGGTTGCTTGGCTCTCTCCACACCATGGGGACTGCAAACGGCATTGATGGTCTTTTGCCATTGAACCACTGTGATAGCTGTGTTGTACATGTTGCACAGCATATATGAGGGGCCCAAGGCTTGTCTTGGTCACCAATCTTGCATCCGATGTAAAGATGCCAAGCCTTCTTCACTTGAGAAGTGATACTTTTCTTCTGGTTGGCAAATGTCACTTCCCCACAAAGAAAGCAGAAATTGTCCACGCTATTAACGCACTCTTGAGGCATTACTGTTCTGTATTGTGCCTAAATGGATAAAATAATAACAGTTCTATGGAACAGTAGCTTCAACTGTCTCACACAAAGTCTGAACTATTTTCAATGCTCAACCTTTCTGACAGGGCTTTCTATAGTGCATTGTTGACGTCAACTTACTTCAGCAGCCGCCTGGCAGTAGTATTGCATTGCATCAGAAAATGATGCAATCAACTCTGGGTGATGTGTGCGTGATGGTATTATGCAATGTGATGCAATATTACATCATTCTAGGCTAATTTAGGATGTTGTTGCAGTCCTACTGGATATATTTACATGGTGAAATATATAAAATGAATTATATGAGATATCTTCAAAACGAGAACTAATAAATTTTCAGGGTTATACTCATGTTCAGCACACCATGATACTACAGATCAGGGCCTTTTTAAAGTCAGTAATGATCTCACTGTTGAGCAGTGTTATTGGTCACTTGTATATCTTTTTTAGAAAAAGATTTTGCTCATTTTTAATATGATGAGTTTTTAAAAATTATTTTGTTGAAAGAGTTCTTCATATATTCTAAATACAAGGTTCTAATCAGATTTATAATTTGCATATATTTTCTTTCATTGTCTCAGTTGTCCTTTTGCTCCTGACAGTGTTTTTTTTAAGAAACAATTTTTTAAGTTTTAACGGTATCAAATTTATCTATTTTCCTTTGTTTATATATTTTGTCAAGTGCACAAATCTATTACCAAATTCAAAGACACAAAGATTTATTTCTATGCTTTCATCCGGGGTTTTGCTGGTTTTAGTTCTTATACTTAGGCCTTTGATCCATTTGTAGTTAATGTTTTGAATATGGTATAAGTTATGGGTTTAACTTCATTATTTTACATGTAGTTTTTCCCTTTGATTTCCTCATTGACCCAAGATTTAGTCAAATGCATTTTGTTCGATCTCCAGGTGTTTGAAATTTTTTTCAGATTTCTTTTTGTGGTTGACTTCTGATTTATACCACTATGGTCAGAAAAGATGCTTGATAAAATTTCAGTTTTCATATAAACATGCTTCTATGTTGGGTGCATAAATATTTCAAGTTTTATATCCTCTAGTTGGAATGATCCCTCTGCCATCACATAATGACCTTCGCTGTCCCTTAGTACAGTCTTGTCTTAAAGACTCCTTTGTGTGATAAAGTATAGCTATTCTTGCTTTCTTTTGGTATTTATTCTTGTGGAATAATATTTTCCACACCTTCACTTTCAGTCTGTGTGTGTCCTTACATATGAAGTGTAAGTTTTGTGGGCAGCATGTAGACAGGTCTTTTAAAAGTTATTTTATTAATTTATTTTATTTTTTTAAGTCCATCCACACTGTCTTTGGCTTGGAGTATTTAGTCCATTTATTAAAGTAGATTTGAGAGGTATGAACTTATTCACATTATTTTTTCCTGATTGGTAATTCTTCTGTTGGCCCCTTCTTTTGTGATTTTACGAGTTTTGTGTTGTGTTCTGTTTAGATTCCTTTCTCCTTTGTGTATCAATTATATGTTTTGGCCATGAAACAAATGATATTTATAATAGTCTAGTTGATAAAAACATGTTACTCTACAATTTTACTCCCATCCATGTTTTGTTTTTGATGTCACAATTTACATCTTTTAATCTTGTGTATCCATTAACAAATTATTTTTATTTATTTTTACTATTTTAGAATTCCCTCTTTGCCTTTAATTTTTGTCATTGTAATCATATGTGTTGGCATGGGTCTGTTAGTACTTACTTTGTTTGAAACTCTTTTGAATTTTCTTCCCCAAGTTAGAGAAATTCTCAGCTATTTTATGTACAAATAAGATATCTACTCCTTTCTCTCTCCTTCTGGCAGTCCTATGATGTAAACGTTATTCCTCTGGATATCCAATATGCTCTTTTCATACGTTTAAATTCTTTTTTCTTTTTGTTGGCCTGCAAGAGTATTTTCTACCACCCTGGCTTCCAGCTCACTGGTTCTCTTTGCTGCTTCTTGTTGTCTGCTGTTGAATTTCCTTATTATATTTTTTATTTAGGTCTATTATTTCTATTTGAAACTTCCTCATTTTTCTCTATATTGTCTTCTCTCATTTTGTTTATCAATTGTTCTAATTTCAGTGAGCATTGTGAGGACTGTTACTTGGAAGTCTTCAGTTAGGTTACCTAATTCTGTTGCATTAATATTTTTTTCCCTGGGGCTTTTTTTGTTCCATCATTTGTACCCCAGAAGTGTATATTCCTCTGTTTCTTCATTTTGTTTGATAGTACTGGTCAAGAGTGAGATCATTACTGACTTTAAAAGGCCCTAATCTGTAGAATCTTGGTGTGCTGAACATGAATATAACCCTGAACAATTTTTTTGATAAATATTTTATTTACTTACTTTGTTATTCATATCTTTTACATTATTTTGTGCTCCCCCATAGGTTACCAATCACCTGTTCACCTATGAAGCCATCATCATAGTCCCTTGTGCTCCCCTCTTCCTCCCTCTTGAGCCCTTACCCTCCCCTCCACCCCTGCTGAATGTCGCATTCTTATTTGGCTCCCCTATATTCCTGTTATAAGTGAAACCATTTGATATTTTTCTCTTTCTTTCTGGCTTATTTCACTGATCATGATCCCTTCTAGTTCCATCCATGTTGCTGTGAATTGCATGTGTTTCTCTTTTTTGAATGCTGAATAGTATTCTATTGTGTATATATACCACATCTTCTTGATCCAGTCATCTATTTTTGGGCAATTGGGTTGTTTTCATACCTTCGCTATTGTAAACAGTGCTGCAATAAACATACAGGTGCATGTATCCTTTTGGATTAGTGTTTTGTGTCCTTTGGGTAGATTCCCAGAAGTTAACCCTGAAAATTTTTTATTAGCTCTCATTTTGAAGATATTACACATAATTCATTTAATATATTTCACCATGTAAATATATCCTGTAGGGCTGCAACAACATCCTGAATCAGCCTAGAATGATGTAATATTGCATGCATTGCATAATACCATCACACACACATCATCCAGAGTTGATTGCATCATTTTCTGATGCAATGCAATACTGCTGCCAGGCGGCTGCTGAAGTAAGCTGACGTCAGCAGTGGACTATAGAAAGCCCTGTCGGAAAGGTTGAGCATTGAAAATAGTTCAGACTTTGTGTGAGACAGTTGAAGCTACTGTTCCATAGAACTGTTATTATTTTATCCATTGAGGCATAATAAAGAACAGTAATGCCTCCAAAGTGTGTTAATAGCATGGACAATTTCTGCTTTCTTTGTGGGGAAGTGACATATGCCAACCAGAAGAAAAGTATCACTTCTCAAGTGAAGAAGGCTTAGCATCTTTACTTGGGATGCAAGGTTGGTGACCAAGACAAGCCTTGGGCCCCTCATATATGCTGTGCAACATGTATAACATAGCTTTCACAGTGGTTAAATGGCAAAAGACCACCAATGCCATTTGCAGTCCCCATGGTGCGGAAAGAGCCAAGCAACCACATAAAAGACTGTTACTTCTGCTTGGTTCCTCCTCTTCCTGGCAGAATAACGATGCAAAAGAAGTCAAGAATAGTCTACCCAACATTCCATCTGCATTGAGACCAATTCCACATGGTGAGGGACTTCCTATTCTAGAACCTGCAGCAGAATATTCTCTTGATTCATCTGAGGAGAACAAGGGTGAGCCGACCTGTTCTTTTCCTGTTCCATCAGCATGCAGTAATCCAGATTTTCACTGTGGTGCATCATCAACCCCACACTGATTAACACAGGAAGAACTCAGTGACCTGGTTCATGATTTGTACTTCTCCAAGAACAAGGCAGAATTGCTAGGATCAAGACTCCAACAATGGAATCTTCTAGAAGAAGATGTCACAATTTCTTTCTATCGAAAGTGTCACCAGCAGTTGGAGCCTTTCTTCAGAAAGGAAAGTACTCTGGTATTCTGTTCCGATATTGATGGCCTCATGAAAGCCTTAGAAATCACTCATGACCCACAAGAATGGAGACTATTTCTAGACTCTTTGAAATTGAGTCTGAAGGCTGTGCTTTTGCACAATGGAAACCATCTTCCATCTATTCTATTCCTGAACAGCTGTACAAGAGACAAACAATCTAAGAAGTAGTCTATGACTTGATATTTTACAGGTACTAACCATAGACCTATCACTATTGGCATGCGTTTTGTGATGTAAACATCCATTTATTGCAGATTACAAAAAAAAAAACTAGAGCCAAAATTAGAATTTGACTGTCATATTCGTGTTGAGTACATACACATTGATAGGAAATGACTAACTTTATTTTGGTAACATGATTTTTGTAAAAATTTGTTGACCAGTGTAGTCTATGTTTATTTCTATAGGTTAGGCTAAAGAGTTTTCCTTCCTTCTTTTTAATGTGCTGACTTTGTAGTAAGATTACAGGTTACAACACCCTAAGATGTTGACCTGGGTTACCAGGCATCTTACTTTATAGGCTGGTGCGTCTGCACCTGTCTGGATGACTGGGTCTCGGGTGCTGGCACAGAGTGGGAGCTGGGATAGTAGGAAGCCCAGGGAGTGGGGAGTGCATGGGTCACTATTAAAATTGCCAAGAACTCAAGCCTCTTTAGGGACTATGGGTGACCAAGCTGAGATGTGCAGCCACTCTCTCCTCACCCTCTCCGAAGTTCCTTTGTCAGAGATTTCCCTGAAGCCTCAGGCTAACACTGACTGCTCAGGTACAAAGAAGCCCCTAACACAGTAGATTCTGCAAACTGGAATTTCCTCAGAGGCAGGGAGATGTGATCTGGAAGTTGCTGCTTCAGATTGCAGACAGGTTGCAGTCCCAGTCATAGTCACAGCTTCCTTAGGGTGGGACTTTATCAGGGACTGTGGGCTCCAGCCATAGAAAATTGCCTCCCTTGCAGACCTTTCTCAATTCTCTCTTGGGGTTCTGATTCTGGAAGGAAGCTGCAGCAGGAGGGAGCTTGATTGGCGTCCCAACAACTTTCAGGATCGGTCCTTTCCCAGAGATGCAAGCTCAAACTGCAAGCACCTGGGGGCCTTAAGTCTGGACTAAAGGCAGCAAAAAAGCAGGTGAACGAAATTCCAGCAATAGCCCCAGGAGCTGGGAAAGATGTTTCACATACACAGAAGGAGCCTCTCTTTTGACCCCTGCTCCCCAGGGAGTCCCAAGTGGGCCTCACTCTGCTCCCTGCTACCTACATCTGAGAGTTGTGCGCCCAAACTGCTGGTGATGACCCTGGTTGTGCACCCCCTTGGCAGTGCTCAGGGGCCTCTGAATGCAGGGGTAGAGTGTGTTGCTCTCTGCCGGGGCTCCTGGTTTGGTCCCACCAGTGTGGTGTCTGCCACACAACCAGAAGAGAGTACGTCCAGACTTTGAAAAAGGCGCCAGCAGCGTCTCTGTTCACTGGGAGCCCATCCTCCTCCTTATTCCTGGAGTTTCAGATTCACCAAGCGCAAAGCCTTTGCTCACATGTGCATGCGCTTTACCCCAGGTGCTCAGCCTGAGTGCTTAATCCCCAGAGGCCTATTATTTCCCCGAGGAAGGCCACTCTATTTTTCACACTTGGTGCTCCCCTTTTTAATGTGGTTTCCTGGTACTAGGGTGTCCAAAGTGGAGGAGAGCCCTTCAGTGCCCTTTAGCCCCCAGAAAGTGGCCCCAGGCCACTGCTGTCCCTCCAGCTCTGGGATTGCGTCTCCTGCTGGTGTTCTAGCTGGGATTACTTTGCAGCTTTTCCCAGCCTCTCTGATGTCTTCTGTTTCACCTCCTTGTGAAAATACTGCTCCTCCTGTCCTTTGCCCTTTTTTGAGGACAGTTTTGTTGTGTCTGTGGGGAGAAGCTGCCCCAGTGTACTCACTGTTCACCACCTTGCTGGAGTTTGGCCAGGACTCTCTCTAGTCCTCATCTTTGATGCTGAAAATAAAGCTCCTTTATTTACCTTTTCTTATCACAGTTGTGAGTATTTTAGTCAATACATCAGAACCCTGTATACTACTTTTTAAAGGACAGTTTTACTATTAATACTAGCAATTTTATACTTGAATTGTATCTCTGAGGATGTCTTAAGGAGCAGCTCAGAGGAAAAATTCCTTGGGCTGGCTACCCAATAAGAAAATGTATTCGATCACATATGAGAAGTCAGAATGTGGACAGTCTTCCGGCAGAGCGATTTGGATGTTCAAAGATGTCATCAAGATCCCAGGTTCTCCATGTCTTTCTGTGCTGCCAGCCACGTCAGCTTTGAACTAAGCTAGCCACACATGTCACTGGGGGCTACCTGCTTCCTGTCCACATGGTAAGAGAATGTGGCTTCTCACAGTGACAACCCTGTTAGGAAGATCCTTTCCAGAAGACTGGGCAGGACCCTCCTATTTCAGAGTCGGTTACTGGGTATCAGTCAAGTCCCTCCATGAACTGAAGTAAATTCCCCAGTTTTACTGCTGATTTTTCAGGGGAGCTAGGTGACATGGGGAGTGACTCTCAGCAAGTCTACCACAATGTCTATGACAAATGTTTAAAAAATCATAGTGTTAAAAATGTATGTGGACAACCAGCAAGTGGCTAACTCGTTCTGCTCCACCCAGAAACAAATATTTTTCAACTCTAAGTGATTATTCCTAATTACATTTCAAATTTCTCAAGAATATACGGTTGAGCCTTGAACAGTGAAGGTTTGAACTGCATGGATCCACTTATACTTGGAATTTTTACTCTCTCTGGGTTCTGCATACATGAATTCAGCCAAACATGAATGTAGGTTGGTTGAATGCATGGGTGTAGATCCAAGGTATAAGGAAGAACAACCATGAGTCATATTTTTGACTTTATAGTGGTCAACACCTCTAATCTTCACATTGCTCAAGGTCCAGTGGTACTCACATGTTATTTATTGATACTTGTGGTAATTGAGGATTAGCTAATGTACAGCATATTCTCCTGTCTGCCTCCTTCCCCATTTACATCACTAAGTATGGTGACTGCCATGGACTAAATTGTATTCCCCACCCCACCTCCACTCACACATTGAAACCCTGCCTCCCTGTGTGACTATATTTGGAGACAGGGACTTAAACTAGGGCATGAGGGTGGGCTCTAATCCAATGAGACTTGGAAGAGACACCAGGAATGTGTTTGCACAGAGAAAGACCGCATGTGAAGACACAATAGAAGGCAGCCATCTACAAGCCAGGAAGAGATCTTGCCAGAACCAGCCACGCCGGCACCTTGAACTTGGATTTCTAGCCTCTAGAACTGTAAGAAAATAAATTTCTGTTTTCTAAGCCGCCCAGTCTGTGGTATTTTATTATGGTATCTCTAGAAGATGTATACAGTAGTTTAATAATTTGACTAAGTCAATAGTAATTGAATCATTGTGACTGTTGCAACAAGCTATGTATTATGACTGTTTTCCATGTTGAAAATTTTTAAAACAGAGTGTGCTCGCTCGTGAGCTCTATCTTCCCCCTTATTTGTTATTCTTTCCCTAATTCTCTCCTGAATGTGTGCACACCTCAAATTGTGATACTCGCCCTGCAACCTTCCACCCACTGTACCAGCTGAAGTGGGTCAAGGCTAGGCTTACCGGCCTGCTTCCGTCACATGGGTCTCCCCTGCGCCTCTGCTGGTGGAGGCCTCTGTCCTGGCTTTTAGGGCTTCCTCTCCCCCACCCCCTTCGCTTAATTCCTTCTTTTTTTGCCATAAGACGTTTCCTAAAATAGAGTACATTTGAGTTCTCACATGCTTGACGTTTTGATTTTATTGTGACTCCTGAAGATATTTGGCTAACTATGGCATTTGAGGCTGGGAGTTTGCCCCCTATATTTTCCCCATATTTTATTAAGCATTTTTAATTGTTTCTACTTTTTCACATTATAAATAATTTGCTCAGTGCTATTTTTTATTTTTATTATTTTTTCAGTGCTATTTTTTAAAAACAGTTAAATTGCTTTTCTACAGTAAAATCTACAATGGGTTAAAAAGTTTGCTCATTTTTAAGGTTTAGAATAAATATATGTTGCAAAATGTCTTCCAGAAATAGCAATAGATGAGTATCTTTGAAAGAAAAAAAAAGTGCGGGCCTCCCTGGTGATGCAGGGGTTAAAGTCTCAGCGCTATCATCAGCCACTGGGGCATGAGGCATGAGTTCCATCCAGGGCAGGGAGCTGACCCACATGGCCAGCACACCCCTTCTGTCTCCCTGTTGCTCCCCTCAGCAGTGTATTTCAATAGATCCACCTGTTCTGCTCCCTACTCTGTCTCCGGAGAATCCTCTCACCAACTCCCACCCCCTCACACCCCAGTTCTTGTATGCATAAGTAAATAAAAATAAATCTTTTTTTAAAAATGCAACTGTTCCCCAGTATAATGATGGAAATGATGTTTGAAGGAGTTGGCTCTGGAGGCTGTGGGAGGGGGGGCAGCTGGTGGGAGGAGCTTGCAGGTTTGGCCAAGTGCTAGGTGCCTTTCCACAGTCCTTGCCAAAGAACAAGCGCTGCTTTCAAGGGCTGAGGTGGTGGCAGCCTAGCCCTCTAGGATGAGGAGATGGACCAATGAGCTGGCACCTCTGCTGTGCTCCCAGGGCTTTCTGGGGGCAGGGAAGGGTACTGTTCTAGGGCACATTCCCTAGATCTGCCCTCAGCCCCATCCTGCCTCCTGTCTACCTACCTTAGTGCAAGTGTAAATATGGGACTAAAACTGAGTGAAAGCAAGGCTTTATTCGACCTCTCTAGGGAATTGCGTTTCAGGAACTCCAATAGGCAAGGCTGTGTACATTGTTTCAACTAAGGGGAAAATACAGAGCCTGCATATGAAAAACTGCCACCTGTGGGTAAACTTATAGAATTTCTTTAAAGGGGAAAGAAAAATACATGCACAAGAGAGGGATATCTGCACCCTAATATCGGTTATCTGTCTGTCCTCTACAGCACTGTTATGAAATACTGTCCTTTACAGTGCGGATGAGTCTTTGTGAGAAGACTAACGCTGTCCCCCAAACTGCACAATTCCAGGAGTTAGAATGCTGTTTGCTGAGGCTGATGTATGTGGTTGTAAAGGTAGGTTACCAAGTGGTCAGGTGTTGTAGATAAGTATAAGTTCTACTCTCTTGATGCCCCCAAAATCCATTTTGTCATTTCTTTTATCAATTTTAATTTCATTAATTCTCAGTCAGTCATCTCCACAGCTCTAGAGGAGGGGATTCCCCTCGCCCCTCACTGGTGGTCAGCCCCTGCCTAAGTCACTATGGTGGCCAGAGGGGCACGCACTTAGCTCCGGGAAGACCAAACCACATGGAAGGTGTATGTTTACCTCTTTAAAAACTGTTAAGAGGAATGGTAGGCATAACCTCAGAGGCAGTGGGTGGTGCTCATAGACAACTTGATGGTAGAAGGTGGAACTTTCTAGACTCCACCCCTTGATAGCAACTTGATAGCAGAAGGTGAAACTTTACAAACTCCATCCCCTGAGTGGGGCCCTATGGGAGGTAGGGCAGACCTGAGGCTTTTGGCATCTGCCACGTGCCAGCCTGTGAACAGCTTCCCCACTCTTTTCCTCCTCTTTTCTCACTCCCCTTGAAAAAAATCCTGTTGTTTCACACTATGTATCTGCTTTGGGGTCATATCCCGCAGATGTAAGCATGTGGTTGAGGACTCACCAACTGGGTCATTCCTCCAGGTTTGCTCAATTTCAAAACTACAAAACTGATTTCCAAATTGATTTTTAAAATTTCAACAGCTGGCGGGCCTCCCTGGTGGCGCAGCAGTTAAGCGCTTCCCCATGGAGCAGCAGCGATGTGAGTTCGACATCCAGCCTGGGAGATTCCCATATGGCATGGCAGACCTCTCCTGCCTTGCCCGCTGCTCCGCTCAGCAGTGTTATTTCCGTTTATCTGTCTGTTTTGCTCCCCACTCTGTCTCTGGTGAACCCTCTTACCTCCCCATGACTCTGGCCTGTACCCCAGCTTGTATGCATAAATAAATAAATCTAAAAAAAAATTTTCCACAGCTGGATACAAGCTTTCAGTTTCACAATATCTTTGCCAAGAGTTAAAATGTTCAATCTTTTTAAAAATTTAGCCCTTTCTAGTGGTCTCATTGAGGTTTTAATACTAGTGATATTGAATATTTTTTCACGTACTCATTTGCCATCTGTATATCTTCTTTGCTGAGGTGTTTATTAAAATATTTTGTCCTTTTTAAAATTGGACTGTCTGTATTCTTGCTAAGTTCTGAGATGTAGTTATGTACCCTCAATACAAGTCCTTTGTCAAACAGTTTTAACAAATATTTTCTTCTGATTTACCTTTTTATAACTTTTTGTATAAAATCATTAAAAAATAATTAATAGAACTCACAGGAAGTTGAAAAATAGTAGAGTCCTATTTACCTTTCTCCCTCTCCCCTTATGGTGCCATTGAAGCCAGGAAGCTTACATGGTGCAGTACTGTTAATTAGACTATAGACCTTCACTTTCACTAGTTTTATATACACATGTGTGTGTGTGTGTGCGCGCGCGCGCAATATATATTCAATTTTATTTCATATATAAGTTTATGTAACCACTCGAACTTATCAGGGTATGGAACTGTCCCATCACCATGAGAAATTCCCTTGTACCATCCTTTACCTTTACTCTCACCTCCACCACCTTTGTCCCTGTTCCTTAGCAACCATTAATCTGTACCTCATTTCTATAGTGTGCACATTTCCAAAATGTTGTCATACAGAAAATGGAATCATACTGTATGTTATCTTTTGATATCGACTTTTTTTATCACACACAATTCCCTTGAGTTTCATCTAAGTTGATGTGTGTATCAGTAATTACTTTTAAATGCTGAATAGTATGCCATTGCAAAAATGTAGCGATATTTTTAAACCGTTCATTCATTGAAGGAAATTTCAGTTGTTTTTAGATTTTGGCTATTACAAATAAAGTTGGATAATCATTTGTGTAGACAAAATTTTTCATTTCCTTGTACTCTATGTCCAAGAGTGCAATTTCTAGGTTGTTTTGTAAGTATATGTTTAGGCTCATTTAAAAAAAGCCATCAAATGATTTTCTAGCCTAGTTCTACCATTTTACATTCCCATCAGGTTCTATTTACTAGTTTTCTTCCTTTTTTTTTCTTTGTGACCATAGCTAGAGGCTCTCTTTTGCTTATTTATTTATAAATTTGAAGAACCAGCTTTTGGTTTCATTGATCTTTTTGGGCTGTCTTTTAAAATTTCTGTTTCATTTATTTCTACTCTAATTTTTATTATTTTCTTCCTTCTACTCATTTTGGTTTTGATTATTCATCATTTTCTAGTTCCTTAAAGTGAGAAGATTATTTATCTGAGCTCTTCCTTGTTTCTTGATATGAGCTTTTATTGCTATATACTCCTCTCTTAGTAATGCTTTTGCGATATTCAACAGGTTCTGGTAGGTTGTCTCATTTTTATTTGTCTCAAGATGTTTTAAAATTTCTTCTTTGATTTCCTCATTAACCAAATAGTCATTCAGTCTTGTGTTGTTCATTCTCCATATCTCCCCAATAATAGAAAGTTTTCCTCCTTTCTTTTTGTGGTTGATTTCTACTTTGGTATCATTGTGATCACAAAAGATATTTGATATTTAATCTTCATGAACTTACTGATACTTGTTTTGTGGTCTGTCCTGGAGAATGTCTCATGTGCACTTTTTTTTTGTGATACAGTGCCCTATAAATGTCTATTAAGCCCTTATAGTCTTTGTTTAAGGTGTGTTTTCTTAATTATTTTCTGTCTGGTTGATCTATCCATTGATGAAAGTGGGATGTTAAAGTCCCCTATCAATATTGTGTTACTGCTAATGTCTGCTTTCAGATTTGACAATAGTTGTCTTATATATGTTTAAGCTCCTTCATTTGGACCATATGTATTGATAAGTGTTAATATTCCTGATTTATCATTTCCTTAATCACTATATAACATCCTTCCCCATCTCTTCTTATCTTTTCTAGCAGGAAATCTATGTTATCTGATATACATATATCCATCTCTTCTTTTTTTCAGCATATTCACCTTTGGAAGTCCATTTGATGGTGTTCATGCTTAAGAAACTGATAAAGAGTCCTGGCCAATAAGGAAAAACTAGGGATCCAGGCCTGACGTACCCTGTGAATTTGAGAAACCTCTATAATCTTTTTGGTTTGGGACATTGGAAAGGCCAGAATTCCTTCACTGGAGAATGGGTCTATAAGATGCCACTGAGGTGAAATAACATGCCCCAATATTTATCCTGATTGAGACCAAATTGCAGTTTCTCTCTTGATATTTTATAGATGTTATAGGCTAAGATAGTCAAGAGGTAGAGACTGTCCTACTGATTTGTCTCCAGGTCAGAGGAGCATAAAGGAGGTCATCTACATATTGAATCAAGGTGGAATTGGGTAGAAAGCAATGTCCTCCAACTCCACTTTAAGAACTTGGGAGAAGTATGATGGACTTTTGGTGTAGCTCTCGAGTGTTACTGTCCAGGTGTACTGTTGGTCCTTAAAATATGCTATTTCTGTTAACTAGTATGCTAAAAATAGTACTGCATAGTGATGGTAAAGTAGCTGCAGACAATGGGTATGGCTGTTAATAGGATGTAGGGGTTAGGCACAACAGGGTACCTAGGAATTACAATACTCTTGATAGTTCTAATATCTTGCCTAAATTGCCTTCCATCCCCATCTGGTGGTCTTTCTGACAAGAAGCATTCATATATTACTAGGACTTGTATAAGGAATTATTAACCCTTTAGAAAAGAAATTATTAATAATAGATTCTGTTCCTTTTGGAGCTTCTGGTCTCAAAGAATATTGCTTTATATCTGGCAGTGGTTTTATGGGGCAATTTTATTTATTTTAATATATATATTTTTAAATTTGTATCTTATATCTTTTGCATAAATTTCCCACCACCAATTCACTCGTGAACCATCATCATAGTCCCCATGCTCTTTTCTCCCTTGTTTTGATCCCTTTTCCTTCCCCTCCCTCGCAGAATGTCTTTGATTTATGGTTGCCTGAGAATGTTGTTTATTATTATTATTGTTATATATATGTGTGTGTGTGTGTGTATATATATGTATATATATATGTTTTTTTTTCCTGATCCCTTATTTGGTTCCCCTATATTCCTCCTATAAATGAAACCACTTGAGGGCCTCCCTGATGGCGCAGTGGTTAAACTGCGCTGTAGAGCTGTTGGCAGCAGTGACGCGAGTTTGACGCCTGGCTAGGCAGATTCCCACATGGTGCGGCAGACCTCTCCTGCCTTGCCCGCTGCTCCCCTCAGCAGTGTATTTCTGTCAATCTGCCTGTTCTACTCCCCACTTTGTCTCTGGTGAACCCTCTCGCCGCCCCACACCTCTGGTCTGTACCCCAGCTTGTATGCATAAATAAATAAATATTTTAAAAAATGAAACCATTTGATATTTTTCTCTTTCCTTTTGACTTATTTCACTGAGCATGATCCCTTCTAGATTCATCCATGTTGCTGCAAATGAGTTTATCTTTTTTGATTGCTGAACAGTATTCCAATGTGTATATATACCACATCTTCTTGATCCAGTCATCTATTTTTGGGCATTTGGATTGTTTCCATATCTTGCTTATTGTAAATAGTGCTGCAATAAACATAGAGGTGCAAGTGTCTTTTTGAATTAATGTCTGTGTGTCTTTTGGGTAAATTCCTAGGGGTGGAATTGCTGGGTCATGTGGTAGCTTCATTTTTAGTAGTCTGAGGAATCTCCAAACAGCTTCCCATAGTGATTGGACCAGCTTGCCTTCCCACCAGCAGTGTAGGAGTGTTCCCTTTTCTCCACATCCTTGCCAACATTTGTTGTTGCTTGCTTTTTTTTTTTTTTTTTTTTTTTTTTTTTTTTTTTTTTTTTTTTTTTTTTTTTTTTTTTTTTTTTTTTTTTTTTAGTGTGTGCTATTCTCACTGATGTAAGGTGGTATCTCATTGAGGTTTTGATATGCATTTCCTGATTATAAGTTATGTTGAACATTTTTTCATATACTGTTGGCCATTTGTATTTCCTCTTTGGAGAAGTGTCTTTTTTAACACTTCTGCCCATTTTTTGACTGGATTGTTTACTTTGTCTTTTTGAGTCATGTGAGTTCTTTGTAGATTTTTGTCATTAGTTCCTTATCAGTTGTATTGTATACAAAAATTTTCTCCCAACCAGTAGTGTGTCTCTTTGTTTTGGTTAGTGCCTCTTTTGCTGTATAGGAGTGTTTTAGTTTGATGTAATCCCAGTTGTTTATCTTTTCCTTCACTTTCTTTGCTTTGGGGGATGGGTCCTTAAACATGTTACTGAGATGTATGTCATGTAGTGTTTTGCCTATATTTTTTCCTATATATTTTATGGTTTCAGGTCTCACATTCAGGTCTTTTATACATTTCATGGTGTGAGGTAGTAGTCTAGCTTCATTCTTTTGCAAGTAGCAGTCCAATTTTCCGAGCACCATTTATTGAGCAAGCTGTCATTGTTCTACTGCATATTCTTTGTTTCTTTGTCAGGGATTAGTTGTCCATAAATATGTAGGTTTATTTCTGGGTTTTCTATTCAATTCCATTGGTCTATATGTCTGTTTGTGTTCCAGTACCACACTGTTTCAATTATTATGGCTTTGTAATAAAGTTTGAAATCAGGGAGTGTGATACCTCCATTCTCCTTTTTAGTCAGGAGAGCTTTGGCTACTTGAGGTTTTTTGAGGTTTCATATGAAATTCATCAGTACTTGTTCTATTTCTTTGAAGAATGTCATTGAAATTTTTATTGGAATAGCATTGAATCTGTAAATTGTTTTTGATAGAATGGCCATTTTGATAATGTTAATTCTACCAATCCATGAACAGGGGATATCTTTCCATTTTTTTGTGTCTTCTTCTATTTCTTTTAACAGTGTCTTATAGTTTTCTTTGCATAGGTCCTTCGCGTCCTTTCTTAGGTATATTCCCAAGTATTTGGTATTTTTGGTTTCAATTATAAAAGGGATGTTTTCTTAATTTCTTCTTCAGATTGATTATTTGCATATAAGAAAGCTACTGATTTTTGTGTGTTGATTTTGTATCCTGCTACTTTACTAAACTCTTCTATAATTTTGATTAGTTTTTCTGTGGAGTTTTTAGGATTCTCTATATTATCATATCATCTGCAAATAGTGATAGTTTTACTTCTTCTTTTCCTATTTGGATTCCTCGTATGTCTTTCTCTTGTCTTATTGCTCTGACTAAGACTTCCAGTCTTACATTGAAAAGCAGTGGTGAGAGTGGACATCCTTGCCTTGTTCCAGATATTATTTTTTGTATTTTAAATTTATTTATTTGTATATATTTTGCATCATTGTTCATTTTTTTAATTGCTATTTTTATTTGTGTCTTTTACATTACTGTATATTCCCTGTAGGTTTACCACCACCAATTCACCCGTGTACTGTCACCACAGTCCCTTGTGCTCCCCTCTCCCCCTTTCTGAGCCCAAATCCTCCCCCCTCTCTCACTGATTGTCACTCTTGCATTTGGTTCCCCTATATTCCTGTTTACGTGAGATCATTCGATATTTTTCTTTTTCGTTTTGGTTTATTTTGCTGAGCATGATCCTTTCTAGTTCCATCCATGTTGTGAATTGCATGTGTTTATCTTTTTTGAATGCTGAATAGTATTCCATTGTGTATATGTACCACATCTTCTTGATCCAGTCATCTTTTTTTGGGCATCTGGGTTGTTTCCATACCTTTGCTATTGTACATAGTGCTGCATTAAACATGCGGGTGCATGTATCCTTTTGAATTAGTGTTTTGTGTCCTTTGGGTATATTCCCAAAAGTGGTATTGCTGGGTCATATGGTAGCTCCACTTTTATTAGTTTGAGGAAACACCATACAGCTTTCCATTGTGGTTGGACCAGTTTGCGTTCCCACCAGCAGTGTAGAAGAGTTCCTTTTTCTCCACATCCTCGCCAGCATTTGTTATTGCCTGTTTTTTTTAATGTTTGCCATTCTCACTGGCGTGAGGTGGTATCTCATTGTGGTTTTGATTGGCATTTCCCTGATTATAAGTGATGTTGAACATTTTTCATATAGCTATTGGCCATTTGCTTTTCTTCTTTGGAAAAATGTCTTTTTAGCTCTTCTGCCCATATTTTGACTGGATTGTTGACTTTGTTTTTGTTGAGTTGTGTGAACTCCTTGTAGATTTTAGTTATCAGTCCTTTATCAGTTGTATTGTGTGCAAAGATTTTCTCCCAATTAGTAGGGTGTCTGTTTGTTTTGATTATTGTCTCTTTTGCTGTACAGAAGCTTTTTAGTTTGATGTAGTCCCATCTGTTTATCTTTTCCTTGACTTCCTTCTCTTTTTGGGATGTGTCTTTAAAGATTTTGCTGAGATGTATGTCATGTAGAGTTTTGCCTATAGTTTCTTCTATAAATTTTATGGTTTCAGGTCTTATGTCCAGGTCTTTTATCCATTTTGAGTTGGTTTTTGTGCATGGTGTGAGGTAGTAGTCTAGCTTCATTTTTTTGCTTGTAGCAGTCCAGTTTTCCCAATACCATTTATTGAACAAGCTAACCTTGTTTCATTGTATATTCTTCACTCCTTTGTCAAAGATTAGTTGTCCATAGGTATGTGGATTTATTTCTGGGTTTTCTATTCGATTGCATTGGTCTGTGCTTCCATTTTGGCTCCAGTACCATGCTGTTTTAATTATTATGGCTTTGTAGTACAGTTTGAAATATGGGAGTGTAATCCCCCCATTTTCTTTCTTTTTAGCCACAAGAGCTTTGGCTATTTGAGGGTTTTTGTGGTTCCATATAAATTTCATCGATATTTGTTCTATTTCTTTGAAGAATGTCATTGAGATTTTTATTGGAATAGAGTTGAATCTGTTAATTGCTTTTGGTAGTATGGCCACTTTGATAATGTTAATTATTCCAATCCATGAACATGGGATGTCTTTCCATTTTTTTGTGTCCTCCTATATTTCTCTTAATAGGGTCTTACAGTTTTCTTTGTATAAGTCCTCTACCTCTTTTGTTAGGTTTATTCCCTGGTATTTGATTTTTTTGGTTTCAGTTTTGAAGGGGGTGATTGTCTTGATTTCTTCTTCTGACTGAGTGCTTGTATATAGGAAGGCTACTTATTTTTGTGTGTTGATTTTGTATCCTGCTACTTTCCTGAACTGGTCTATAATTTTGAGTAGTTTTTCTATGGAGTTTTTTCTCTGTGCATATTATCATATCTTTTGCGAAAAGTGATAATTTAATTTCTTCTTTCCCTTTTGAATTCCTTGGATGTCTTTCTCTTGTCTTATTGCTCTGGCTAGGACTTCCAGTATTATATTGAAGAGCAATGGTGAAAGTGGACTTCCTTGCCTTGTTCCTGATCTTAGGGGAAAGGCTTTCAGCTTCTCACCATTGAGGATAATATTAGCAGTGGGTTTGTCATATATGGCTTTTGTTATATTGAGGTATGTTCCTTCTATCCCAAGGATTTCAAGGGCCTTTATCATGAATGGATGTTGCACTTTGTCGAATATTTTCTCAGGATCTATTGATATGATCATATGGTTTTTATTTTTCTTTTTGTTGATGTGTTGGATTAGATTGATTGATTTTCGGATGTTGAACCATCCTGTGTCCCTGGAATAAATCCCACTTTGGATGCATTGTTGGATCCTGTTGACTAATATTTTGTTGAATATTTTTGGATCAGTGTTCATTAGAGAGATTGGTCTGTAGTTTTCTTGTGTTGTCTTTGTTTGATTTTGGTATTAGTGTAACATTGGCTTCATAGAATGTGTTTGGTAATATGCCTTCCTTCTCATTTTTTTGAACGTGTCTGTGTAAGATAGGGATTAGTTCACTTCTGAACGATTGGTAGAATTCATTTATGAAACCATCTAGTCCTGGGCTTTTGTTTTGGTGAGGGTTTTGATTACTGTTTCAATTTTACTGCTTGTGATTGGCCTGTTTAGATGTTCTATATCTTCTTTGTCTAGTTTTGGGTGGTTGTATAGTTCTAGGAATTTGTCCATTTCCTCTAAGTTGTTCAACTTGTTTCTGCATAGCTTTTCATAATAATTTCTGATTATTCTTTTGATTTCTGCTGTCTATTGTAATTTCTCCTCTTTCATTTATGATCCTATTTATTTGTGTTTTCTCCCATATTTTCTTCATAAGCCTGGCTAGAGGTTTGTCTATTTTGTTTGTTTTTTCAAAGAACCAGCTTTTGGTTTCATTGATCTTCTGAATTTTTTTTTTTTTTTATACATCCAAGCTGCGGTACAGGCCAGAGGCGTGGGGCAGCGAGAGGGTTCACCAGAGACAGAGTGGGGAGCAGAACAGGCAGATCAGAAATACACTGCTGAGGGGAGCAGCGGGAGAGGCAGGAGAGGTCTGCCGCACCATGTGGGACTCTCCCTGGTGGAACTCGCATCACCGCTGCCGACAGCTCCACAGCGCAGCGCTTAACCGATGCGCCACTGGGGAGGCCCTGGATTGTTTTTTTTTTTTATTTCCATTTCATTTATTTCTGCTTTGGTTTTTATGATTTCCTTTCTTATGTTGGCTTTTTGGTTTTTTTGTTGTTCATTTTCTAGTTCTTTGAGATGGGAGATTAGATTGTTTCTTTGGGTTGTTCCTTGTTTCTTGATGTGAGCCTGTATTGCTATATATTTCCCTCTTATTACTGCTTTTGCTGCATCCCAGATATTCTGGAATGTTGTGTCCTTTTTTGTCATTCATTTTTTAATTTCTTCTTTGATCTTCTCTTTAGTCCAGTGGTCTTCCAGCAGTGTGGGTTTCAATCTCCATGAAGTAAGAGGATTCCTTTTTTCTTTTCATGGTTTATTTCTAATTTGATTACTTTATGATCTGAGAAGATAGTAGGTATTATTTTTATCTTAGTATATCTGTTGAGGTTTGTTTTGTGACCTAGTATGTGATCAATCTTGGAGTATGATCCGTGTGCACTTGAGAAAAATGTGTATTCAGATTTTGGTTGAGATGTAGTGCTCTATAGATATCTGTTAGGACCATGTGGTCTAGGTCCTTATTTAGAGCTTTAGTGTCCTTGTTTATTTTTTGTCTTGTTGATCTGTCCATTGGTGAGAATGGGGTGTTGAGATATCCTACTATATATGTATTTTTTCTGATGTTTGTTTTCAGGGATGATAATAATTGTCTTATCTATTTTGGTGCCCCTTCATTTGGGGAGTAGATGTTGATGAGGGTTATATCATCCTGCTGAATTGTCCCCTTTATCATGATGTAGTGTCCATCTTTGTCTCTTTTTATCTTTTTTAGTTTGACAGCAAAAGGTTTCCTGTGGACAGCAGAAGGTTGGGTTCTGTTTTTTGACCCATCTTGCTACTCTTTGCCTTTTTATGGATGATTTTAGTCCATTTACATTTAGAGTTAATATTGATACTTTGGCATCTATATTTGCCATTCTATTTATCTTTTTGTTTTTATTTCTTGTTTTATTCTGATTTTCTTTTTCATTCCTCTGTTGGTTTTGGCTTTAGGACTTCTTGTAGTATTTTTTGGTGGGGGTTTAGTTGTGATGAATTTCTGAAGTCTCTGTCTGGGAAGGTCCTTATGCTTTCTTCATGGAGGAAGGAGATCTTTGCGGGGTAAGGTATTCATGGTTGGCATTTATTGTCTTGGAGTTTGTTGACATTCTCTTCTTGCCTGTATCGTTTCTTTGGAGAAGTCTGATGTCATCCTGATTGGTTTTCCTTTATACTTTCTTTGTTTCCTCTCCTGTCAGCTTCAATATTTTTTCCTTATCCTGTACTCGTGTGAGTTTTACTATCATATGCCTAGGTGTAGTTCTTCTAACATTATGGTAATTTGGAGTTCTTTTTACTTCTTGTATGTCTATTTTCATACTTGGCAAGTTTTCTTATGTCACCTCCTTAAGTATTTTCTCTGCTTCTTGGACCATCTCCTCTCCTTCTGGGATTCCTATAACTCTTATATTTCTTTTCTTCATGGTGTCAGATAGTTTTCAAATTTTTTTTTTAATTCTTTCCCTTCGTGCTTCTATTTCCTTTCCCTTTTTGATTCTGTTATTATCTGAATCTTTGAGATTGTTGACACAGTCTTCCATATGATTGATTCTGCTTTCATTGCTTGTCCCAGTGTTCTTTAGTTCTTCTATTAGACTCTTATTCTCCTTCTTTAGGGTTTTGATTTCATTTTTCAGATTGTTAATTATTTTAATTTCATTTTTTCCCTTAAGTATCATGATTTTAAATTGTCTATCTGAGAGGCAGAGCTCTTCCATGTCATTATTGTTGAGTTCTGATGTTTGATTTTCTTTTTGTGGTGTGTCCTTCCCCTGAGGGCTGGCTTAGTTATTTGTATTTCTCTTTCTCCCCGTTTGTCTTCTGGTTTGTTGTAATTGTTGAGAAATTGTGGCACTGGTACTGGCAGGCATCTCTTTGGGGTACTCCTTCCTGGATGCCAAGGGCTGATGGTCCTGTTAGGCCAAACCACCACTGGGTAGTGATGCTGTGGGTATGTTGTCTGTAGAGATCCTCTTCCTCTGTTTTAACTCCAAAGGTACAGAAGGTGATTGTGTGGTCCCCAGCTCCAACAGTGGTGTAGAGGCTGTGCTTTACCAGGGATCGTGATGGTTGGTGGTCTCAGTGCCAGCTCTACTTAGTTCAGAGAATCTTAGCACTGAGGGCTGTGGCCAGTCTGCGCTAGCTCCCTGCAGGTTATTGTATTCAACCGGGATTCACTTTTTCAGTTTCAGTGGGCAACAATAGTATTTTCCCCTATTGCACCCGCGAGTGCTACAGCTCAGAGCCAGTATTGGCAGTGGTGATGGAGGTGGTGGTGTAGGCATGAGGCCTACTCCAGTGTGTGCTAAGATCAGGTCTGAAAACCTGAGGCCAGAGGCTGGGGGCTTAACTTGCTCTGTGAATTCTATCCTCCTGGCATGGCACTCACGTTCTCAGTTGGATTGGATGATGTACGTTGGACCTTTCCCCTAGGATGCTCAGGAGTCTGCTTCCCGGGGCAGGCCTGGGGGCCCAGTCTGAGGTGGCAGCAGTGGAGAGGGGATGGTCGATCAATCTGGGTTCCCCTCAGCCCCTTAAAACCCCAGCGCAGTCGCCTGGGGGTGTAAATTGTTCTCGGCGGCTAATCTCCCATCCAGGAACTTACCTGGTACAAAGGGAGTGCTGAAGGTTCCTTGTGTCCAAGAGTTTGCTTCCCCAGCTGGCCTGGGGGCTCAGCCGGCGATGGAAGCAGTGTGTGGAGGTAGTCAATAAATCCTGGCTACCCTCAGTCTCTGGGAACCCCTGGAGCACGCGCCTGGGGGTGTAACTTTCTCCCAGTGGCTTAACTGCCATCTGGGAACTCACCCAGTATGAGATGGAGCACGCGAGTGGGGACAGTTCCTTCCCCTAGAGCACCCAAGAGTTCACTTCCCCGTGCAAGTCTGGGGGCTCAGCTGGCGATGGCGGCAGTGTGTGTTGTTCCATATCTTAAGGGAAAGGCTTTCAGCTTTTCGCTGTTGAGGATAATATTGGCTGTGGGTTTGTCATATGTGGCTTTTATTATGTTAAGGTGTGTTCCTTCTATCTTGAGAATTTTGAGGGCTGTCATCATAAACGGGTATTGAACTTTGTGGAATGCTTTCTCAGCATCTATTGATATGATCATATGGTTTTTATTTTTCTTTTGTTGATGTGTTGGGTTACATTAATTGATTTTTTTGGGATGTTGAACCATTCTTGTTCCCCTGGAATAAATCCCACTTGGTCATGGTGTACTGTCCTTTTGATGCATTGTTGGATTCATTTTACAAGGATTTTATTGATTATTTTTGCACCTGTATTCATTAAAGAGATTGGACTATGGTTTTCTTTTTTTGTGTTGTCTTTGGTTTTGGTATTAGTGTGTTGTTAGTTTCATAAAATGTATTTGACAGTATTTCCTTTTTCAGTTTTTTTGAAAGGGGTTTTGTAGGATAGGAAGAGTTCATCTTTGAGTGTTTGGTAGAACTCATTTATGAAACCATCTGGTCCTGGGTGTTTTTTTTTGGGGGGGTGAGGGTTTTGATTACTGTTTCAATTTCACTGCTTGTAATTGGTTATTTTGGATTTCTACTTTTTCATTCAGCTTTGGAGGCTTGTATAGTTCTAAGAATTTGTCCATCTCCTCTAGATTGTTGAACTTGTTTGCATATAAATAAATGTTCATAGTAATCTCTGATGAACCTCTGGATTTCTGCTGTGTCTTGTAATTTCTCCTCTTTCATTTATGATCTTATTTATTTGAGTTTTCTCCCCTTTTTTCTTTGTGAGCCTGGCTAGAGGTTTGTCTATTTTGTTTATTTTTTCAAAGAGCAAGTTTTTGATTTAATTGATATTTTGGATTTTTAAAATTTCTATTTCATTTATTTCTGCTTGAAGTTTTATGATTTCCTCTCTTCTACTGGCTTCTGGGTTTTGCTGCTGTTGTTCTTTTTCTAGTTCTTTGAGATAGGAGATTAGGCTATTTCTTTGGGTTCATTCTTGTTGCTTGATGTGGGCTTGTATTGCTATATACTTTCCTCTTCTGACTGCTTTTTCTGTGTCCCATACATTCTGGGAAGTTGTGTCCTCATTGTCATTCATCTCTAGGTATTTATTTATTTCTTCTTTGATCTCTTCATTAATCCAGTGGTCTTCTGGTAGTGTGGGTTTCAATCTCCATGAAACCCGTGAAGTAGGTTCTGTGCTTTCTCTTTATGGTTTATTTCTAGTGTGATGCCTTTATGATTGGAGAAGATAGTTGGTATGATTTTGATCTTAATGTATCTGTTAAGGTTTGTCTTGTGATTCATTATGTGACCAGTCCTGGAGAATGATCATGTGCACTTGCGAAAAATGTGTACTCAGGTTTTTTTGGGGTGCATTGTCCAAAAGATATCTGTTAAGCCCATGAGGCCTAGGTCCTTATTTAGCACTCTAGTGTACTTGTTTTTGTCTTGTTGATCTGTCCATTGGCTAGAGTAGGGTGTTGTAGTCTCCTACTATATATGTATTTTCTCTAATGTCTGTTTTCAGGGATGATAATAATTGTCTTATATATTTTGGTGCTCCTTCATTTGGGAAGTATAGGTTGATGAGCGTTATATCATCTTGCTGAATTGTCACCTTTATCATGATGCAGTGACTATCTATGTCTCTTTTTACCTTTTTTTAGTTTGAAGTTTATTTTATATGATATAAATATAGCTGTTCTTGCCTTCTTTTTTGGTCCATTTTCTTGTAGGATTGTTTTCCAGCCTTTTATTTTCAATCTATGTTTATCTTTTTCAGTTAAATGCATTTCCTGTAGACAGCAGAAGATTGGGTTCTGTTTTTTTTAATCCAGCCTACCACTCTGTGTCTTTTTATTGATGAGTTTAGTCCACTTACATTTAGAGTTAATATTGATACACTGGCATCAATATTTGCCATTTTGTTTGCCTTTTTATGATTCTATTCCTTACTTTATTCTGGTCTTCCTATTCATTACTCTGTTGGTTTTGACTTTAGGGCTTTTGTAGTATTTTTTGGAGTGGGGTTTAGTAGTAATGAATTTCTGGAGATTCTTTTTGTCTGAGAAGGTCCTTGTTTTTCCTTCATAGAGGAAGGAGAGCTTTGCAGGGTTTTCTTGGTTTACATTTGTTGACTTGAAATTTGTTAAATATGTCACTCCATTCTCTTCTTGCCTATTGTGTTTCTTCAGAGAAGTCTGATGTAAGCCTGATTGGTTTTCCTTATAGGTTATCTGTTTCTTGGTCCTCGTCATTTTCATTATTTTTTCTTTGTCTTGGACCCTTGGAAACTTTACTATTATATGTCTTGCTGTAGTTTTCCTTTCATTGTGGTAATTTGGTGCTCTTCTGGCTTCCTGTATATCTATTTCATTTTCTTCTTCATGCTTGCGGAGTTCTTTTCGATTATCTCCTTGAATAGTTTCTCAGTACTTTGGTCTCTCTCCTCACCTTCTGGGAATCCTATGACTCTTATATTTCCTTTCTACATGGTGTCTGATAGTTCTCAAAGTGTTTCTTCATTTTTTCTCCTTTGACCTTCTCTTTCTTTTTCTTTCTTGGTTCTTTTTATGTTTGTATCTTCGAGAGTACTGATTCATTCTTCCATTTCTTCCATTCTATTTTCCCAGAATGCTTTGTTCCTCTACTAATCTTTTGATATCCTCCACTTCTTTCAATTTCTTCTTTAGGGATTCATTCTCATTCCTCAGTTCATTGTTTATTTTTTTTCCCTTTCTACATTTTCTCTTAATTCTTTAAGTGTTTTTATTATGGTGATTCTCAATTCTTTTTCTGCCAGGCAGAGATAATCTTCTTTGCTCATATTATTGGGTTCTGGAGGGTGACTTTCTTTCTGTTGTGTATTGTTCCCACAAGGGCCGTTTTTTTAATTTTTAAAGGTTTATTTTATTTTTTTCATTCTTTTTTTTTTATTACAATGTTTGCTTTCTTTTCTCAGGTGTAGTCTCCCTAGAATTTCCACCACCAATTCACCCATGCACCATCACCATAGTTCATAAAGACCATTTTGATTGTTTGTATTTTTCTTTCTTCCTATTGTATGCCTTTGGTTTTGCTCTGTTTGTTGTGCCCCATTACCACTGGTGCTTGTGGGCATGACTTCTGATTTCTCTTGCTGAGGTGTAGATGTGATTGCCTGGTGTCTGAGCCACTGTGGCTGGTAGGTAGAGGTGTAGGTGGGCGTTCTTGTATTTTCCCCCTCTGTTGTCTTCAGCTGTATCCCTGCTCTAGACAGGTGATACTTTCTGTTTCTCTTCCTAGGACACAGGGGCAATCAGACTTGGGATTTGGGGGTTTCCTGCAGTTTCAACTTAGATGCATTCTGGGCACTCTTTTATTGTGGTAGATGTTGTTTTGAGCTGTGATTTGCTCCAGGAGCCCCTGCTTTTTTGCCCCCCGCCCCCATGTAGGATGGGATCTAACGTCTCAGCCTGTGGTAGTCAAGAGTCTCATGTGGAACACTCCACCTCCAGACACATGCTGAGGCCAAGTCCACTGGAAGGTGCTTGCTGGCTGGGTGGGATGTACATCTCTGTTGAGCTGCTAGGTCCCTCTAGGTATGTCTTGGAAAAATACAGGGATCAAAAGAGAATAAGGAATGAAAGAAGTGATAAGAGGAAAGAAGATAGTGATATAGAAATGTAAAAGGACCGAAGATGAGAGAAGAAAGAAAGGGGAAAGATAGAGGGAAGAAGAAAGAGGAGGAGGAAGAGGAGGAGAAGTAACAGAAAGAGAAGAAAAAAAAATATTATTAAGGGTGAGAGAGGCGAAAACTAAAGGAAACAGAAAACAGAGGTATAAAGAAGGAAAAGCACAACAGACAACCAAATGACCAATAAACAAACAAACAAACACTCATTCAGGTGGAGAAGAATTGCTTCTCAGGTCTCTGATGGCTCCCAGTGAGCTAGTCGTTGCCATTTTATAGTCTGGTCCACTGGGGAGCGCCATAGGGCTGGATAGGATAGTCTTCCCAGGGCCCACTGTGGCTGTATTGAGGGAGGATAAAGAGGAGTAAACAGCGGAGTATCCAACAGTCTCTGACAATCTCCACTGCAGATGTGGGTATGGGAGGATCAGCACCTTTTTTTTTTAATTTTAGCTTTTTTTTTTAAAGATTGATTTATTTATTCATACAAACTGGGGAGTAGGCCAGAGGTGTGGGGAGATGAGAGGATTCACCAGAGACAAAGTGGTGAGCAGAACAGGCAGACTGACTGAAATACACTGCTGAGGGGAGCAGTGGGTGGGGCAGGAGAGATTTGCTGTGCCATGTGGGAATCTCCCTGGCTGGGGATCGAACTCGTGTTGCAGTGGCTCTGGATAGTTTCATAGTGCTTTGACTTAACCCATTGCGCCACCAAGGAGGCCCAGGATCAGCACTTTTTCTGATCTGTGAGGTAGTTGGGCAAGTGTGTTGGCTCCTGAGGCCTCCTTGGGGCTTGGGGTATCAAGGGGCCCCCAATGTAGGGATCAGCCCTACAAAGCTCCACCTGATGCCCCTTCCACTGGTAGGTGAAACTGGTTAAATAGTATGTCCTCTGGAATAACCTCAGCTATAGCCTCCAGGTTTCAGGTGTAGGTGGTTGGTGATTTTATTCCGATCACTAGGTGGTGTCAGAGACATCTCCTTGTAAACTTTCAGAACAGTGCTTGTTCCTGCAGTCTCCGGGAAAACGTGGAGGGAAGAGGGAGGCACCACAACAAAGGGGCTCACACCCCACTCTGTGCCTGTCCTGAGACCCCGTTTGCCCTCCTGTCAATTTCCAGAGTTCCCAGAAGTCTCAGGATTCTCCCATGGTCTTCAAACATTTCTCCTCTGAGAAGTGGGTGGGGAAGAGGAGAAGGGGAGAAGGATTCTGGATCAGTGGTTTTCGCTCCACCCTTCCCCTGTAGTTCCAACTTTCCCTCTGCTTCTGATCACCGGTGTCACCAACGTTGTCCAACATATTTGAGCCCCACCAAAAACTCGTTATTTCTCCCTATCAGTTGTTTTTATGGGAGAATTTAATCCTAGCATCCCTTCACTGCCATGTTGGTGATGTCATCAATGTGGGGCAATTTTAATGTGGATGGGGATTGTTGAGGAATTAATCCAATATTAGTTGTTGATTGGGACCAGAGAGCTCTGGAAGGTCACCAAGTAGTCCTTATAAAGTAGCAGCCTGATCTTCCTTTTCCACACTATGGATGGAAAAGAGGAGGGAAGAGGATTAAATCCATTATTTGTCCTAACATTAAATCCAATGTCCTTTTCCTCTTTGGGGAGAAAGAGTATGTAGCATTATGATTGTCTAGAAAAAGAGTATGTAGCATTATGATTTTCTAGAAAGTATGGCCTAAAAAATGGATAGGTGCTGTGGAGACCAATAGAAAGGATTGGGGTTCCTGTGGACCAAGAAGGAAGGGGATGGACAGGCATTTAAAAACTGTCAGTTGATTAGAAACATTCCCCCATTTGAAGCTGCTGTGTAATTTGAGGGAGGGGGCAAGAAACAGTGATGAGATTTAGAGCAGAAAGGCTGGCATATGTCAACAAGGGCAGTGGTATTTTTTCCTGCTATGGAGATAGAAATTTCCCCCAAGGGAGTGGTAATTACCAAAGGGAAAATCCTCATATGTTCCTGGAGCAGCATCGGGCTTGAAGGGTAGGTTTGAGGTCTGAGGGTTCAGGGATTGTCTTCTGGAACTTCCTAAATTTGTAGTGCTTCTTTTTAAGGTGGTCAGAACACTTGCAGAAATAAACACTATTTGAACAAATCCTGCACTATATGAAGAAGCAGCTTTGGTAAGATTGAAATGGTGATTTGTCAGCTGAATTACTTAATTTCTGATTTTGGCGATTTATGAGTTGCCTTCTTTTTATCCACCTTTCAGATACTTTTAGACAATTGTTCTGCTAAACTAACCATATTGTGAGGGTTCCTATTGGCTACTATAATTGGTAGCATTTAACAAAAATCATCAGGTCATTCATAAAGGCAGAAGTAAAGAGTTAGCTGGTATTGGCATCAAGGTTAGTTATGCCAAGTAGGCACTAGAGATCTTTTCAAACTGACCAAAGTAAACAGGAACATCTTCATCAGGTTTCTGTGTAAATTGTTGAATTTTTTTCTCCAATCCATAATCTTAGAAAAAACCTCAGGAATAACCTTGTTAGGGGATTAGCCAGTTTGGGGCCTGCAGTATGGTCTTCGAGGGAACATGTGAAAGATCACCCAGGGGTCTTTCCGAATTACACCTGGTGATCCACTCCTTGGGTCATCCTTCACTGACTAACATGTGGAACAAGTTGACAAAAGTTGGAGGATCCTTGTTCATAGGCGTGGATAATCAAATTAAATTGTTTGGCAAATCGTTGAGCGAATCAATGAGTGGGCTGAGCACTCTGGTTAGGGCCTTATGTTCAGCTTTTGTCCAAGGAGAATAAGTAACAGCCAATTCCCCCCTTCCACCCTGCCCCCCAGGTTTCTCCTTAAAGGGGGATGTAAAGACAGGTAGATAAAGGGAAGTTGAGGTTGTGTAGTGTCTGGCGAGGAGTTCACAGCAGCAAGGGGTCCTGGAGAAAGAATGGAGGGGGTGGATCAACTGTTGAAATGAAAGGGTGGAAGAGTGGGATTTGGATTGGAGATAGTGGAGTGCAGTGGAGGGGGAGGTATAGAGGGTGCTGAAGGGGGAAGAAAAGGAGATAGAGGAGGAAAGAATCCAGTCTGTGAAAACTGTGAAGTCTTCTCAAGTTCTGTGACAGTCTCAATGTCTTTCTGATCAACAGCAGGGAGGAAGCAATTTTCTGAGTTTATTTTGGAGGCCTTCAGATACCAATTAAAATAATAATTCCATCCAATCTGAGAAGGTAACATTTTTCAGTCTGAGCATATAAAAAACAAGTTTAAGATTGTCAAAAGAGCCTCATTTTGCTCAAAACAATTTCAAATCACCTTGAGTTTCTCAATCCTTTTAGGTAAGAATTTACAGGAAGATTCTCTTTATGTATTCAACATAAAATCTTCAGCTGTCCCTGATGAAAGTACATGAGGCTTAGCTGTTTGCAGACATCTATTGTTCATTAGATTTTAAAATTGAGAGTGACCCAATGACATCAAAAGTTGACCTGAAGGAAGTCACTGCCTTTGGCAGGAGCTGTAAATCCAGAACTCTAAATTAGAATCCATAGGTCCTCCCAAGTGGACAGATTCTCACAAGAAACAACCTTAGATAATAAGTCCTAACTTCAATTATAGAATGGGGGACTCGATACAGGACTCAGAAGGCAGCCCCGAAAGGAGTCTGAGACTGATAGGACAGGGGGCTGTGTGGTACTACTGCATCTGACCCCAAGGTTTGCGGCACCATTGGGAGGTTGCTCTGGTCCTGCCGACTATGCCAGTAGTTACCTAAGGAAAATTCAGGCCTTTTTAGGAATAAGGGAAAACTTCTATTTCAGGTCAAAATTAAGGACTGCAGAAGCCTGCCTGGAAGTTTCATATCCAGCCTTGGATAGAGCTCCAAATTGTGGGCAGCTTCAAAACCCACAAAGGGGCTTTCCTGCATGGAGATTGTCAAAAATGATGACTGGGTTACATTTAAATGTGAACCACATATCCATTGTCCTTCAGGTGATGGGTGGAAGTCCTCCCACCTGCAAGGTGCTCTTCTACAAGTGCTCAGTGTGCTCCAACACACAATTTCACAGAAGTATCTGCTAGATTTGGGGAGCCTGGTGGTTTCAGTTTCCTCTGTATCATGTTTGTTTATTTATTTATTTCTATTTATTTATTGCATAGAAGAACTGCGGTGTAGGTCAGAGGTGTGGGTAGTGAGAGGATTCACCAGAAACAGAGTGGGGAGCATAACAGGAGGATCTACTGAAATACACTGCTGAGGTGAACAGTGGGCAAGACAGGAGAGGTCTGCTGTGCCATGTGGGAAGCTCCCTGGCTGGAAACTGAACTCATGCCACAGTGACTGGCCATAGCTTGATAGCACTGATACTTTAACCCCTGCGCCACCATGCAGGCCCCTTGTGGTTTTTAATTTGTGCTCCCTCCATTACCCTTCATTGGCTTTTGAGACTCCATCTTAGCCTAAGAGACTCTAATCCTGGATTTTTTCTTCATCACTGGCTAGGTCACTGTGCTGCTCCTGGCCTACTTTCAGGCTCCAGTTCCAATGACAATTTTGTTTCTGAGTCTTTATAGCATGACTCTGGTCTACTTTGTTCATGTGCTATTCAAAGGCTGCTTTGAAAACCTGAGTCTAAACCTTTTGATGTGTGTGTTCCAGCCTGCTTCTTATGTGGGTCAATCAGCTGTCTGCCCACAATATCCTATACAGACTTTGAGGGTCACTTTCTGCTGTTCCCTTCTCTCCCAGCAACTTCTATCTCCTCTAGTTTGGAAGACAAGGGACATTACCTGCTACCCCTAGGTTAGGAGAAGCCCAACTTCCTACTTGTTCTTCACAAATACTACCTAGTGGGTGGGAAAGCTCTGGGGGCTCAGCTGTTTCTAGGTTGTGGGTGGAAGCCAAACTTCCCCTGCTACCCCTTGGTTAAAGCAGCAGGCAGTGGGGGGAGAACATATCCGTAGGCATCTGCTGGGCTGGTGTCTACGAGACTCCACATGTGTGGGGAGGCGCCTTCTACTCTGAGCTACTTGCTGCTTCTGCCCTGCTGCTAGTGGGCTGGTGTGGGTGCAGGTGTCTCCCAGTTCATTCTCCACTGTTGCTGGGTAGGAGAGTGCTATCTCTGGGCTGCCCTGGGCTGTCAGCTGCCACTAAGTAGCTTTCATCTTTCAGAATCCTTCTTATGAACTAGGGAGAAATACCAGCACGTTCCTCGTCACTCTCTCCTCCCTCCTGCTTCCTCTCGTCCTCTCCCACCCCCCTCTCAGAAGCCCATACTGGGAAAGGTCCTGTGAGGACATCTCAGGAAGGCAGGTGTTGCAGCTCAGAAGTAGGCTCTACCCAGACAGTCTGCTGGCCTTGATAGTGGGTTTCCCAGCTTCTAGAACTGTGATAATGATCTGTTAAGTCCCCCAATCTATGGTGTTGTTATAGCAGCCCCAAGACAGGTATGTTGGTTGAATTATGTCCAGTTGTCCTTAGTGGAAGGAACAGCGAGAAATGGTGTCTGCATAATCTTGTCTGGAATCCTGTTGCAGCTTCTTTGAAAGAGCAGAAGTTTTTGATTTTGATAAACCCGATTTTTAGACCTTTTTTCCTGATGTAGTTTGTGCTCTTTGTGTCATATTTAAGGCATTACCAAGCCAAGAGTGCTATATTCGTTATTTATTGCTACGTAATAAATGACCCAAACACAGCAATTTAAAAAACATTTATTATTTTCACATGGGTCAGGAGTTTAGGAGCCACTTAGCAGGCTGGTTCTGGCTGAGTCTCTCCTGAGGCAGCAGTCAGCTGTCAGGCACTGGTCAACCTGCAGTCATCTAAAAGCTTGGGGAGATGAGGATCCACTTCCAGGCTCACTCAAATGATTGATGGGCTGGGAGGCACCCCATTTTTTTTACCACATGTGACAGCTGACTGCCTTGCAATATGGCTGTTGTTTCCCCCAAAGTGAAAGCTGTGTGTGTGTGTGTGCGTGTGTG
>PVIJ01013828.1:0-43530 GCA_004024925.1 Scalopus aquaticus
CAGTTTTCCCAGCACCATTTATTGAATAGACTGTCCTTGTTCCACTGCATTTTCTTTGCTCCTTTGTCAAAGATTAGTTGTTCATAGATATGTGGCTTTAATTCTGGGTATTCTATTCGGTTCCATTGGTCTTTCTGTTTTTGTTCCAGTACCATGCTGTCTTAATTATTATGGCTCTGTAGTATAATTTGAAATCAGGAAGTGAAATTCCTCCGTTTTCTTTCTTTTTAGTTAGTAGGGCTTTAGCTATGCGAGGTTTTTTGTGGTTCCATATGAATTTCATCAGCAGTCGATCTATTTCTTTGAAGAATGTCGTTCAGATTTTTATTGGAATAGCACTGAATCTGTAAATTGTTTTTGGTACAATTGCCATTTTGATAATGTTAATCCTTCCAATCCATGAACAAGGGATGCCTTTCCATCTTCTTGTGTCTTTTCTATTTCTTTCAACAGAGTTTTGTAATTTTCTTTGTATAAGTCCTTTATGTCTTTTGTTAGATTTATTCCTAGATATTTGATTTTTTTGGTTTCGATTTTGAAGGGGATGGATTTCTTAATTTCTTCTTCTTCAGATTGGGTGTTTGCACAAAGGAATGCTACTGACTTTTGTGCGTTGATTTTGTATCCTGCTTCTTTACTGAAGAATTATTATTCTTAATAATTATTTTGAGTAGTTTTTAGGGTTTTGTATATATATTATCATATCGTCTGCAAATAGAGACAGTTTAATTTCTTCCTTTCCTATTTGGATCCCTTGAATGTCTTTCTCTTGTCTAATTGCCCTGGCTAGGACTTCCAGTATTATATTGAAAAGTAATGTAAACACACACATTTAAAAAGCAAAATACATTAGCCAAAGCCAACTCCCTTCATCCGAGCCCTTGAGCCCTCTCTGAACTATTCTATCGTTAGTGGTCCACGTCTGCTGGGTTTACCACCCCAGGCTCCCCAGAACCTGGCACATGGCTCCCGGAACTGGTAAATAAACGTTGTTGCTCTCCAGGCCCCTTTCATGCTGCCATAGCAACAGGCTTATGTGATATTTCTCTTTTGATTTTGATATCCAGTTCAACACCAAGTGTAACCAATTACTCAGACAAACTTTTCAGTGTCTTATAACCCTAAACCCAGGATACTTGTCATCATCTTACAACAGGATTATCATGCCGCTGAATTTATCCCGAAGCAGCAAGCATCACCATCGTGCTACTTCTTATTTCTAAAATGTTTACAGATTATACCACAAATCCTAAGGCATCTTACCCTAAGCTAAGGTCATTTTTTCAGACTAATAATACTCCCCATCTCAGTCTATTTTTATTAATTTACTTACCTTCATTTTCTTTGACAATGCTCATTTTCTGCTTAAAATTATAGCCCAAAGTGGCCTCACCTATTCATATCCTGATTTAATATCCTTTTAAAATAAACTCACAATCTGGAATACAGATGACTATAAACTAGGGAGTTCATTGTATGCACAGACACACACATAATTAAGGTATCAATTCATTCTAACAGAGTTTTATGAAAGAATACAAACACCCAGAAAAAACTAAGCTTCTTTAGAACAGGAACTGTTTTTTGTTTCTGTATTTCTAGTGCCTACCCACAATGCTAAATAATTATTTGAATGAGTCAATGAAGAATGAGGATGGATTTTTAGACATGAGCAAAATGTTTTCAGGTATGGAAAACATGAAGTAGTCACGTCAGAACTGAAAAGGAAAAATCTGCAAAATATGGCTGTCCATGAAAGGAAAGTTATTATGTGGAGATAATGACACACAAAATTGTTACTATCCATGTATCTCATGTCTGGTTACCATCTTAAAATTTTCTATGCCTAAATTATAATTCCATCTACCAAGAGAAGTTTTTTCCCTAGAAAAACTATAAATTTAACATACAACTTTCACGCTACACTACAGGCATACCCTATTTTATTGCACTTTGCTTTACTGTACTTTACAGATACTGTGATTTTTACAAATTGAAAGTTTTGGCACTCCTGTGCTGAGCAAGTCTACCAGCACTATTTTTCCAAAAGCAAGGCTCATTTGGTACCTCTATGTCACATTTAATTAAAATATGCATATTCTTTGGACACACTACAACACATTTAATAGACTATAGTATAGCGCAGACACAACTTTCATATGCAATGGAAACCAAAAATTGGTGTGACTAACTTTACTGAGATACTTTATTGGCCTGGAACTGAACCCATAGTTTCTCCAAGGTGTGCCTGTATTTTCTTCCAACAAACTTATATTAACACATTGTTTGTGGGTAGTTTGCTACTACCAGTCAATGTAAAATGTATAAATATGTTTCCCGCATACAATTTAAAATATTTTTGTAAGCAAAACATTATTCCCATATTACTATTCCTATAAGAAAGGTTCACCACTTTCTTTAAGCCACATCACTGGTGAGTAATAACACATTGTTTGCACGTAGTTTGCTACTACCTACCAGTCAACGTAAAAAACGTATTTATATTATTATTATATTGTATTATATTAACATATACAATATGTTAATTACACCTCAAGGGCTAAGCACTACATCTGTAGACATGAAAGACTGTCTTCAAGTACTTAACAGCCTCCTCAGGGAAATAGTGAGGTTAGCCAGAAATTATCAGTCAGGACACAAGTATCCATAAATATTCTCATAGTTGAGCGGAGAGACCCTAAGCTCATCTTGGAAGTGGGGATTGGTGGGGCAGGGTTAGTAAAAACCTGCTATATTACATTGATTTTTGAAATGGTACTAGAATTAACTGTAGAATTTCATTGAAGAAAACAATGTAAAAGGCCCCAAACTTGAAAGAGCACAATCAGTTTGGAGTGGTTTTGGCATGTTACAGTGTAAGTAGAGGAAAATGGAAAGAATTGAGAGTAGGCAGGAAGGAGCAAGATCACACATAGTGTTTTTCTAGGTCAAGCAGAGATGACAGAGTTGATAATGTAAAGGAGAGAGAAGGGAGTTCAAGCTAAAAAAAGCTTCTGATTTGATGACTGGATATAATGACATTCACCAAGGAAGGGGAATGATTACTCACTTTTATTTTAGCTTTACATAGGAAAACAATTTAATTTGATGCAGGTAATTTGAGATGCTTTGGGTCATTCAGAGAGGGATGTTTAGGTAGCAGAAGAACATATAAATTTTGTTCAAAGGAAAAGATTTGAGAAAGAAGTGTCTCTAGTCAATAATACACGTACTGGTACAGAGGGCTTAGAAGACATATGCTGATGTATTCTTAAAATCAGAATAAGCTCCTTCCCTAACTTAAAATTCTATATAACATCCACCCCTTAGTTCTCGTTATAGTATGTACTGCAGGAAGCATTAACTAAGAAGCAATAAATTGGTTAACATGTAAGTGATGAATGAAATTGCACGAACAGAAAAACAAGAGCAATGGAACATGTATTCTGTCAAAAAGTGTCAAAAATAAAACCAAAGAAATTCATGTTGCTTACTTGAAGAAAGTCTGGTGTGTTCCGCCTGTGGGAAAGTCTAAATACTTAAGGAAAAAATGAGGTGGAAAGGTGTTGACGACATACCAAATCAGTTACTATACCTAAAAGTTAAGCTAGCACATAGAACACTAGATAAGTGTTTATACATTTCAGTACAAACAAGTAAATCTGAAGGTCTAAAACCACTGATCTCAAATGAGACATGAATAATCACACCGAGGTTTCTGAATTATGATTTTGGTGGGGAGTCAATGGTGCATTATATTACAAAAATATCAAATCACCTGCCCCTGCCAAAAAGGTTTTCAACAGAAGACCTGGATCTATTACAAGAACATGAAATCATCACTGCACAGGTGCACTCAGCTAAGATAAGTCAGATTTAGCATAGAACAACAACAACAAAAAAGGCAAGCAGGTGGATCAGGAAGAAATGGCAGAAGTGGGCAAAAGGAGAGAACTTCAAAGAGGAAAAGTATGAATATTGAGGGAATAATCAAAGAAAGCTTAAGAGTAAGGAATCTTAATTCTTATTTACATACAGGCTTCTCACAGGGGACACCTCATTTCTCAGTAGTTAAATACAGTGTTAACGATAATCAGCTTTTTTCTACCTGTTTCCTTGTTGTGCATTATTTGTTTTTGAAGAAGGCAGCTCCTGGAAATCACTGAATGAGTCATCAAGGGATCCTGCCTTAGAAGCATCTTGAAAATCTTGGAAGTCATCTTCTTCTGGTTTCACAACCTAGATTTATAGAGGACATTTAAATAGAACGCATCAAGTTGGTTAAATAATAAATAATGAATCTCCAACTGTCAACCTTAAAAACTGCCTTTTAAATCTCCCCACTTAGGTAAAGCTAATAAAATGTAAAATACTAGCCTTTGGATATAACCCTTAAGGCAGAATCCTGTTTTGTGTTTTTAGATACTCTCTTTCACACATGGTAAAAGATTGGATTAAAGAGGTAATACATACAATTTTTAAGTAGCTGAATGATATAGATTATGAGAACCTGCCATTTTAAAAATCATTTTACACACATCTGGAAGTCACAAAATGATACAAACTTGTTATACTCATTACAATCATGTATAAATAAACATTAATAACGACCCATAATTAAAGTATTAACAGATCACTTATTCTTAAAAAATGAGCTTCTACTGCTTGTTCTACACTTAAAAAATGTAATTTTGTAACATGGAACTCTTTTCCGTGCATTACACGTAGAGCTATAGCTCATTCATTTTAATGGTCAAATAGTTTACCATGGTATAGATAAACCATAATTTACTTAACTTTTCTGATGGATATTGCCTATTTCTAATTTTTTACTCTAATAAAGAATGCCAAAACAAATATCCTTTTATACCTTTACTAAATGGAGTTACTATTGCTGTATAGATTCCTAGTAGCTTACTGCTTTCCATAGCTATTCCAAACCTGCCTTCCAAAAAGATGTACTAATAAACCTACAGTCTATTTTAGTCACTTTCCCCTACCATTTTCATTGACAGTTAAATATTATGCACTTAAAACTTTTTTACTAATCTAAAAAGTAAAAAATGAAAACTTAATTTCAGATTTAGCAGTCTTCTCAAAACACACAGCCTAAGAATTTAATTAGCTTTAGTAGGCTTGATGTTTAAAATGTGTATGCTATAAAGAACTGTATAATTTTACCCAACATTCAATTATCTTAATGTTTAAAAAATATCTTCACGCTTTTAAAATAATGAAAAATTAAATTTGTATTTCTTTAATACTGCTTAATATTCACTTCCAGTGTCCATCATAATCCAGCAATCTTGTCTATGCATCCCTGGAAAAAATGTTGCCTAGGGGCCTCCATGGCGGTGGAGGGGATAAAGTCTTAGCGCTATCAAGCTTTCACCAGCCACTGTGGCCTGAGTTCGATCCCTGGCCAGGGAACGAACCCACATGGTGCAGCAGACCTCTCCTGTCTTGAAAGCCTTTCCCCTCAGCAGCGTATTTCAGTCAATCCACTGGGTCTCCTCGCTCTCTGTCTCTGGTGAATCCTCTCACACTCCACATACCTCTGGACTACTCCCCAGTTCTTGTTTGCATGAATAAATCTTTTTTAAAAAAATGCTTAGATTCACTTTCACTGATTACTTGGAATTTGGAATGTGCACACTTCTCCATTTACCTGATTTGCAGGGTAAGTTGGCATGAAGCCACTGGAAGCCTGGGCTGCAGCTCCCCCCACTGGTCCAACATGGTTAATGCCCATAACTGACTGTCCGAGGTTGAGGGGCAAGGAACCTGTAGGGCCTTGAGGCATTCCAGTTGGCTGACTCACAGCAGAAGGCAAAGTCATAGGAAAGCCACTTAGAGTTGGAACAGGAGCTGCTGGGAACTGGTTTAAAGCATCAGGACCCAAGGCAGGAACACCCCTCTAGAAAGAACAGGAGGGAAAAGGTAATATTTTAGGGGACTGTAAACCAAATGCAATCTAAATCTGGCAGAGACTTGATTATAAAATCTGTAACCCTGATAATTTTTCACTTTCCCTCTTCCAAAAGTCATGAATTTGATACAAGCAAGTAAGCTACAAGGTTAATGCAAACCTAATGGCTAGCAAAGAAATGGCTAACACATATCCGTACTGCCATTTTCAGTTTTGGTTAAGTCACTAAAATTAAATCATGTAAAGTATTTTTTAATATGAAGAAAACAACCATCTGAGAACACGCTGTATCAAAGTAATTTTAAACAAGGACTTCAAAGGACAGAAAAAACAATTTTTCATCTATTACTAACTTTCAGGTTCAGGAAGAATATAATTAGGCCATAGGATATTAATATATCTTAAAAATCTCCAAATGAAGGATTATTTTGATAATACGTCTGTCATAGAAAGGGTATATTTTGAAGTACTGGATCTCAATAATAAAAAATTAACAATTATAATTTGTAAATTTAATTATTGAATTAAACAATAAAACCTGTTGTATAGTTCTAGGTTGTAGTGAAAAAGGATTCCTACTCCTTTAACTTACATTGAAAAGTTATTTAGGGCCTCCCCGGTGGCGCAGCGGTTAAGCGCTGCGCTGTGGAGCTGTCGGCAGAGGTGACACAAGTTCGACACCCGGCAGGGGAGAATCCCACATGGCACGGCAGACCTCTCCTGCCTCGCCCACTGCTCCCCTCAGCAATGTATTTCTGATCTGCCTGTTCTGTTACCCACTCTGTCTCTGGTGAACCCTCTTGCCGCCCCACACCTCTGGCCTGTGCCCCAGCTTGTTTGTATAAATAAAAAATAAATTAAAAAAAAATAGAAAAGTTATTTAACTTAAGAAATACTGTCTACCTGTGTTACTGCGATCATGGCGAGAACAGTATAAAGTTCTTCTTTAGTAAGCTTGCCAGGTGTAGTTCGATTAGCTAAGGCCCATATTTGTCCAAGAGTTTCTCTGGGAAGTCCAGATGACATCAGAATGGGATAAAGTTTAGCAGTATCTATTCCAGTTGGAGTCACTGTGGTTTCTAAAATTTTCTTATAGGCATCTATTACAGGAAAGACCAGATGACAAATGTTAAACATAAATGATTGAGCTTTTTGCTGTCATTGTTTTAAGAATAATTCTAAATCAAGGTGCTATAGTATAACTGGAACCACATCAGGGTTTGCACTGCTATAAAGATTATCAAGTGGTAATACCCAGCAAACAATTAGAAGAGAGGCTGAAGCTTTGTTTTAAAGATGGATATTTTGGGGGCCTTCCAGGTGGCACAACGGGTTAAGTCTCAGCACTATGAAGCTATCGGCAGCCACTGCAGCAGAGTTCGATCCCTACCAGGGAGCTGACCCACATGGCACAGCAGGCCTCTCCTGCCTTGCCTGCTGCTCCCCTCAGCAGTGTCTTCAGTCAGCCTGTTCTGGTCCCTACTCTGTCTCTGGTGAATCCTCGCAAACAACCCCCACCCTGACCCCATCACCTCTGGCCTACACCCCAGCTCTTGTATGCATAAAAAAATAAATCTAAAAGTAAATAAAGATGGATATTTGGGCTAAAGGTAAAAGAAACTCATAATTCAGTAGAAGACAGGAACAACAACTAGTGTCTAAAAAATTTTTTTACATCTAGAATTTAAATATGGATTACAGGTTTGCAGGCTAGCAATACAAATACATATTTAGGCTAGGAAATTATGTGTGCACAAATGTTGAGGAGGAGGGAGGAGAAAGAAATACGAGCTGGCAGAAAATAGATAAAACTCCAAAATAAAAGATGATCTAAATTTTGTTTATTTGGCTTAAAGACAAATAGAGGAAAAGATGCAAACTCTCTAATGGCAGTTGGAAGAAACCTATTATTTTCAGAATAACTGAAGTGCCATATTGGAAATTAGCTTTTTAGTTTGTGATTATGAAACGAAGTAGACATTACTGGTTTCATCCAAAAAACAGTTGAGCTACAGGAATTCTGCATAAATTTTAATCAAGTGTGCAATAACTTGAGTTTCTGATCAACCTAGAAAACTAAAGATCTGATGAAAGTTACCTGTAGTTTTCAAGGGGTTGGCAAAGTACCATAAATTAAACACATTACAATTTATTAAGATTATTAGCTATGGTAATCATGCATATCAACCGTGGCTTACATTTCCTTGAGTCATCTGAATACTTCTATAAAACATGCATTTTAGTAATAACATGCATTAGAAAAAAGTAAACAGCACCTTCCAATGTAAAAATGTCACTTAGATTTTTATGTCATACAGTAATCACGTGACAAATTATAGAATATTTATGAAAATAATTTTTAAGCGTTCAGAAAACTACATTAAACTGTATTAGCACTATTCTTGATAAGCTATTAATAACCTATGAAATATCCACAATGCCTTTTAAAAAATGATAAATGTAAGTTTTTATAAATAAAGTACATGAAGTTAATGAAACATTAAAACAAGACATTTCTCCTGGCCTCCCTGGTAACCTAGGGATTAAGTCTCAGTGCTACCACCCCGAGAGCCTCCCTCAGCAAAGCAGCCTGAGTTAGAATAGCCCAGGCCAGGTAGCTGACCCACATGGCGCAGCAGACCTCTCCTGTCACACCTGCTGCTCCCCTCAGCAGTGTATTTCAGTAGATCTGCCTGTTCTGCTCCCCACTCTGTCTCTGGTGAATCCTCTTACCAGCCCACACCTCTGGCCTACACCCAGTTCTTCTACGCAGAAATAAAATCTTACAATGAAGCAATAATTCTTAAAAAAAAAAATTATTCCTGCATTTTGTTATTGCATATATGAAGCAATACTAAGAAATGCGGGATGTATTATTTTTCTGTACTCTTTCAGAAAAAAAAGTCATAGTTCCTTCTACATATTTTGAAACCACAACAGTAAATATTTACTTGTATTTAACAACATTTACAGCAAAATATCCAGATGGGAATAAAGAAGCTTTTTTACCTGGAACCAAACTCTCATTGTAAATCCAAGGAGGCATTCTGGGTTGAACAGGATCCTGTGGGGGAAATACTCCAACACCTAGAAGACAAGGAACATCACCTCACGTATATAATGCTCCATGCAGACATCACATTGAAACACTATAAAGTAAGATCACTGGTAGAAGATGATAGAAAAAAAGTCACCAATACAACTAAGATATTTTGTTTCTAAACAATTCTTACACAATTAACTATGTACTAAAGAGCAGACTAAAGAAAAAAAAAGATGTATGAAGTCAATATTTGGAATTGTATGTGGCTTGCACCATTTCACATGTATTACAAATTAAAGGAAAAAAACAGGCTAGGGGCTATATAGTGGTTTAAAAATTATATATATAAAAAAACCTTAGTTACCCAAACTTTATTTGCAGTTTTTAATGTTTCTTTGCAACACCTTCCTTTTTTTTTTTTTTTTTTTACCTCAGAATGATAGTGTTGCCTTAGACAGATAGGATTTCTAGCTTTTATTTTGTATAGATAAATATCCTCCAAAAGTTTACCTTTAGGTAACCACATTCTAATTCATCTCTGCAAGCTGAGTTTATAAAAATTTGGATCTTTTAGGCAGTGATGTTATGATTTTCTTCAGAGAAACAAAACTGTATTTTCATTGGTGACTTTTCCAGTTAAATTTTAACTTTTCAATCTTTACAGAAGAACAGAAAGTATAAGAGGGGAAAAGAAGAGTTTCATAAAATACAAGGAAAAGAAATTTTAAATCAGGAGTGATTCTGATTAAAAAGCTGGTTATCAAAATAATTATTTAAAATGGAATAAGTGCATTGCAAGAATTCAGAGGAAAATCATAAGGGTTAATAATTGGAGAAAATATTAAAAATATTTTTAGAAAAATTTCAATTAGCAAAATCAAGCAGCATTCATTTTAAGATTAATATTTAAGGTGTTAGCAACTGAGCAACAATTGGTTAAGTGAACTTTTTGCTAAATATTTCATGAGCTCACCACTCTCTTCAATAGACAGGTTTTGATTTGAAGTCATTTTTGCCTCTGCAGTAGTGGTACCATTTACACGTCCATCTACAGCACCCCCGTTATTGGCTGTTAAACTGGAATGGTTCTTACTGGAACCTGGGTCTAGGCCTTGGTGCCCAACTTCAGAAGTATTTAATTTAATTTGTTCCTGCCCAGATGTACTTATATCACAAGATACTAGGAGTTTCTCTTCCAAGGAAGGGCCTAAACAAACAGCATGAAGGATTATTTATATGTAACTTTGTAATCTTCTCAACCACTCATTCCCACCCCGAGATTTAAAAGGGAAGATCCTACCACATATAAATTCTGATAGTTCAATCACTAAATACTTATACAGGACTTAAACATTGTCTACTTTAATTCTTGAGAATTCTATGAGCCAGTATAGAACGGTGTAGTCGAAAAAGTACACCTTAGAAATCTGGCCAGCTATCCAAGATGGGGACACTTCCACCCACTCCTGGGGGGAGACCTCTGATCAGTATCACCATCTCTGGGCCTGTTTCTGCGGGGAACTTTTTTGAGAAAGTCTGGGCTAAAGCACGTGTCTGGTAAGACACCTCTCATCTCATTCTTCTCAAGATAGTGTGTAAGTGCCATCTTTCCATTATTTCACAGGTGATAAAACTGAAGTATAGAAGTGTATGAAGAATTGTGGAAGGATATCCTGATAGTGAACCGAGAATCTGGACTTCTAACCCCATGGCTCTCACTAAACCAGCTAGAGTCTAAAGCAGCCTTCCTTATTAGCTCATTACCCTGAAGGAAATGAAATCTGTGATTCTCCCAAATGAGCAAAACCATTAAAGAAGCAATTGTTTTTAAAGTTCTAAGGTGGTTTATATTACTCCTAATTAGGAGCAAAAAATTTAAATTCTTCTTCTAGAATTTAAAAAATTCAGATTTACTTTAATGAATTTCAATAGTACGCATATTCCACTCAGGTACATATTTCTTTGCCAACCTAGCTATTATTTTACTTTCATAAGAGAAATAAAATATCCAAGATTATCTTAAGAATACTTTCATTAACATTCTAGGTGTTACCTGCTTTCTGCACAAAGTGTGTGAAGCTAAAGTAGTAGAGAAATAAGGAATTTGCCCAGGGATACCATGTACGGCGAAAGGCACTGGAAGCTGACCTGGAGGGAGAGGCTGTGCTCCAGCCTTCTGTGTATGCAACTGGCCAAGTGGGGTGGTAGCATGGAAAGACTGAAAGGCCTGGGAAGTGGAAGAAGGCCCACATGTGGGAACTTCAACAGGTCCCTGCATAAAGTCACTGAATTCTTCTTCACCAAGAAAGGCAGGTGATGGGGAGACAGTTTTAGTAGAATGAGATGATGTGGGATAATCTGCAAAATGGAAAATGGCAATGAAACACAGAGAACTGAAAATCAACAAGGAAAAAGAAATTAAGATGTAGCACAATTCCAAAAGAACATACTGAAACATGAGTAGTGGAGGCGAACAAGAAATAACATGTAACAACAGCCAAGTGGAATTATACAAAAAATGCAAAACACTCTGGTGTCTATTCATAATTTTTGTCCGTAAAAAGCTTTTTCTAACATTTGGTTCAAAAGCAGAAAAAAATATAAAAATCACAATTTCTTCCCTTCTTTTATTAGGCCAGTACGAATTTTTTTTTTTTTTGGAGATCACTAATAATTTACATCAAAGTGGTGATTACTTTTGAATCCCAAATAATCCATTTTTCTGGTTAATATTCCCTCAAGTCAGTATATAGAAGATAAAAGAAAACACACCTATGTTGCTGAATACATTTTGTATCACAGAAATGATTAATTTTCATTATGTCAGTAAGAAAAAAATGCATGACACACACTTGGAATGTTTTCTATATCATGCCTGCTCTGTACATGTTGCATCAATCACATTTCAGTAAAGTTACTGTATGAGATATGAAAATTACAAAAGACCATTAAACACATTACCAAGGTGATAGTTTCTTGTAAAATTCATCAAAATTGAAACAACATAAAGTCAAAGTCATAAAGGCTAAGTCAAGTAACAGTCAAATTAAAGTAAACTTGATCGAGAACGATGTTTAGAAGAGCTTTGGTCCTAAAATATATAAACATCACGTATGTAATATCCCTGTACAGGCACTGTATTTAATACAAGACTCATTAATTATTGTTGCTTCTTTGCAGCGTTAACTATTTGAATTGCTTTAACATTTAATTTAATGTCTAATGTCAAGTCTAATGTCACAAGGAGTCTTTTTTAAAACAGGGTCTTAGGTATTGGTGGGAGCAGCCAGGTGACAGGAGAAGCCTTCACAGGAGCCAGAGTTACTGGTGAAGCCAGACCAAGATGACCACCATCCCAAAGCACCAAGACATACAGGCCAAGCCCTTGGAGAAAGAGCCAATGGGGAGCCTTTCAGGGACTGGCAAAGTCCTAGGCAGAGCCTGTAGGAAAGAGGCTTTGACAAGAACTCTACAGTTTTGGGCCTCCCTGGTGGCTCAGCAGGTTGAACGCAGCACTATGAAGCTATCCAGAGCCACTGCAGCACGAGTTCGATGCCTGGCCAGGGAGATTTTCACATGGTGCAGCAGACCTCTCCTGCCTCACCTGCTGCTCCCCTCACCAGTGTACTTCAGTCAATCTGCCTGTTCTGCTCCCCACTCTGTCTCTGGTGAACCCTCTCACTGCCCCACACCTCTGGCTTACACTCCAGCTTGTATGCATAAATAAATATTAAAAAAAAAGACCTCTATAGTCTCTGGCCAGTTTCTGGTACAAAAGAAAGATGAGGATCTCTTCTGCAAATGGCTGAAGGACTCATCTAACACCAACACCAAGCAGTCCCTGGACTATTTCCAGTCCCTGGACTGTTTCTGGTGCCTTGAAAGTGGTGAGATGCCTTCTTGGAGTGCCCTCTGGGGGCTCCCCAATTCCCAGCTCTAGCACTGAGTCTCCAAAGTTTGCAGCTGAGTGGGGACTCCTCTGTCCTTTACAAAGGACAAGACTGCTGTTGTACTCATGTCCATGTACTCAAGAGTCTTTTGGGAGTTTTCTTCCCTCACTGTTTTACTTTTTTGGATTCTTGCTTTTGCATGAATCTCCCTTCTTCTGCCCCTGCCGGTTTCATGCCAACCACTACTACCAGCTACTACCAGCTACTCTGAGTAGACTCCTGGGCCCTTCCCTCACCCTACCCTCACCTTTGATCTGTTTTTATACTATGCTGCTCCTTTTTTGGCAGAGTAGTCACTGTCCTTGTAAAGTTTATTAAATCAAAGTCAGTGGTCTTCCAAAAATAAAAATCAAATAAAAAGGCTCTCATTTGAAAAATGAGGTCAGTACCACAAACTTATCTTTTAGATCCATGAAATAAAACCTGGAAGCACTGAAAGTTCTATGAAATATACAAAGTGAATATGCAAAATTAATGCCTTAATTTTATTTAAAAATGAAAAAAGTTGTTCTATACTGAATTCCAACCCTCTCTCAATAATGGTCACGCCGAGTATGGATTTAAGTTCTCAGTTTGGATTCTCAGATTAGTACTGGTAGAAAAGAGTAGTAACAGAAAACAGCTGTAGGAATGCTTGTTAAATGGACCCTATTTACTAGCAATAAGGCTGCAAAGGCTAAACCAGTTTCTTTGCATTTGACTAGAACTATGTTCAGTGTGGTATAAAGAAAGTTTGGTTTATAAATTCTCACAACTATATACATATGCGATTAATACAGTGTAAAACTATATGAAAATGCACTTCGTATTTATATATATAATATATGGGAGTAAATGAAACAAGATCTTTGGTGGTAAAAACCTTGGAAACTCTTTTTACATAATTTAGGCCTAGAGTAAGACCTTAACTGGAGAGACGCTGGGAATCCTTGGGCTTACTTCAGCAAAATATTTTTCTGGATAAACGTGAAGTGGTTTACTAGAAACAACTGCGTACATGCTGGGAGGCTATTTGAACATCAAAACACCAACTTATTATTTAACAGTCAGCTTGATGAATCATACCTGGTTGTCCAAATAGGACATTCTCCATAGCCATTTAACATCACAGGAATATTTAACACGATGAAGACCATTCCTCTCTAGCTTCTCCTTTTTCTAAGATTCATGCTGCGTCTAGTTTTTAGTATTAACTTCCAAAGACTATTCTAAATTGCTTCTTGACTAGCTTATTTGGCTTTTAATGTTCACTTTTAGGTAAGTGTTAAAACTTGGCATGGATTTTACCTTGGAGGCACAGTTTTGGAATGATACCAGAGTATACAGTCTAACAAATAAAATTAATAGGATGGAGTCAAAGCTGTCCCGAAAGTCAAGAACAGGACACTGTGCCAATCTTAGGTTGTTCTCTCCTGACATTTTGCCTATGAAAAGTACTATAATGCAAGAGTTAAGACAAAATTTATCAATGTGATATGTACCAGCAGAAAACAGAATTTTCTTGGTTGGCCAAAAGATGTAGAAAAACTGTTTACCTAATAATAGTATGTTATTCTTGGAATTAGCTGAAAATAAAATATAAAAATCTTTTAAAAGTATGTATTAACAGTTAAGACAAGAATCATTTCAACTGCTACCTGTTCAAAACAACAAAAACCAAAAATATCCAATTAGTATGCTTTAAGTAGACATTTCTTCCTTAAAGAAAAATAACAAAACTACAAAGAACTATTTCAAAGAAATTAAAATTTCATAAGGAGCATTATAAAGCTCATGACTTTAAAAAAGCATTATTTTAAGAATTCATAAGCTGAATCATATTGAATAAAAAGCAAACAAACTTGTAAAAAACTGTTTTTAAGCAATGAAAATGAAATCGTAAACTCCTTTCTTACACCTTCTTTGAGTTAAATGGATTTTACTAAAGTTAACATAGTCATTTATATATGTTATTAAGTGAAGTTGTCATAGAGACATTTATTAGCACACAGAGAGGTTTTCTCCCCCTAGGCTATAGTAGTTGTCCAAACCAGCTCTTAAGACACTATAAATTTTAAATATTCAAATCAGTACTTAACTTGAAGAAAGAACTCACTGTTCACACAACATAGTAGTCAATTAAACACACAGGGATTATATCACCTTCCAACAAAAGAAAAAGTTTTAATTTAAACTACCTGGTTTCTTAGGGAGTGATGCTGGAGTGGGGTGCATCTTAGCATCTCTGGAAAATCCATCTAAGTTTCCTTTTATGGCTTCCAAAGCATCATCTCTACTCTTCTCTCCTGTCTAAGAAACAATAAATATACGTATATTTCTGTACTATTTTTCTATGTCTAATATTTTTGATAATGAGTACTTCTAATAATGAATTCTCCAAATCAGAAAACTTTGCTTAAGTGTATAAAACAAAGGTATAATATGACATTCTACAGCATAGATAAAAATAGTGAAAGGTCCATTTATATTTTAGGATTCAGCTGTTAAGATACTAAGTATCCTGTATTAATGTTTCCCAAGAAAAGATTACAATCATTACAATTGTAGTGAAAGGTTGAAAAGACAATGGCTGATAACCTATTCCCCTCAACAATAATAAATCTCTATAGAAAAAGAAAGATGCCTTATTAGGACTTAGATATACCAAAATGAAAGCAGTCAACCACAGCCTCGGCTGGGGGTTCCTGCAGCATGGGTGTGTTGTGGGTAGGCCGGTGGAATATATTACCTTGGGTTTCACACTACTCAACAGCCTGAGCTTTTGCTTCTGCTCTTCAAACTGGCGTCGTTTTCTTTCTTCTTCTAAAAGCTTCTGCTGCTGTTCAAATCGTTTTCTGAAGGAAAAACAATCTTGTAAAAGTTTCAGGAATTATCAACTTTGTTATACCTATATTTCTACTAACAGTTTCAGCCATATCATCTAGCATTTTTAGAACTAAAAACTTCCACTATTACATTTCATTTTCTTATGACAAATGTTTCTCTACAATATTAATTTCAAACATGATTTAGGTAAAATAAGAGAACTGAACTAGGGAATCGCTAAAGGTCTCTTCTGACTTTAAAATACTTTAAAAAGTATTTTAAAGAGTTTTAAAGGCAAAGTGACTGTTTTGGCTTCAACTCTCCACAAGAGAGTATTCGACAACTTTTTCAATAACTGCTGTCATGTGTCTTTGTTATCCTTTCACCCTGGATGTCTCTTACTGCTGCTCTTCAGCAAACTGCTTCTGCATGTCTGGACTGTACTGTGGGCCTGCAGGACGCATTCCGAGGAATGGTGCTTGTCCGAGGTAAGGCATTCCTGCAGCTGGCATCGGTCCCATCGGTATCCCTGCCTGGAAAAAATAGACAAAGGCTTAAAAAAATAATTTCTCCTTGATTTATTATAGGAAATACCGTCACTTCCGTAAAGTCTTTCTAAATCATTTTTAAGAATGAACTATATAAATGTTCTTGAATAAACGGTTCAAAGGACAAGCTAAAAATGGAAAGCTTCCCTTAATATTTTGCCCCTTTCATTTCTTTCACCATCTTTGAGTCTGAAGAGGTGTGTGTGTGTGACTAAAGCCTTTCATCAATCTGTGCACAAAGGCATGCTCTAGTGAGCTAATACATATTATTTGAGAAGAGGTATCCTATCATACATGTTGTATTTCTGGCAATGGCATATGGGAGATATTCCACAAATGAAATTAAACCTATTTTCTAATATGACGGGATACTGAATATGTTGATTTTCATCATGGGCTAGATAGCCAAACTTTTATAGAAAATAATAAAATATTTATCAATACAACAGAGGAAAGTTTACTGACGTGTTTGGAAGAACAGTGTAACATAAGATCTAGTCTCAAAATCTAATCTAATAATGATGATGATAATGACAGTTACTAATTTTTATTGAGTGAAAACACTTTTCAACCTTCTCCTTGAAATGTTCCACCTTCTGTTCCCTAACTGAAACCAGCTGTCACTCAAAGCCCTCTCATTTGGAAATTGTTGCTTTCCTGTAGGTGGTGAATAGTGCTTCTTGCTTCTTCTAAACCTTTTCTTCACTCTCTTCCTTCAAAAACCTGAATACATTTTAATTTCTCACCATCAGACTTCATCATTTACTCTCCTATCCTACTCATGTCAGCTACTCACCCTCAACCTTAATTCTTTAACCAGCACCTCCAGAACTTGCTATCTGCCACTCTAAAGCTAACCAGCTTTGGTGACATCAATAAGCACATGGATGATTCATCAAACACTCTGGCCTTTCAAGTCTTTGACTTCCTCACCACTATCACCACACCCATTCCCTCAACCTATCAGCACCAATAACTGGATCATCTCTAAAACCTTGATTTTAAGCATACCAACGCGTATCCTCAGCTCGCGTGCTCCACCAGTTCTCTTACCACATTAATTCTTCCCATCCACTAACCTTACCACTTTCCCTACTATTCATCCTCCTCCTCGTTTCCTTCTTGCTCAGCTTAGATTCCAGGAGTTCAATATTAAATGGCCTTGTAAATACCCTTAACTCCCTTACCTTGAGCTTCTTTGTTGGGATCACCTGGGAAACCACATTCCTAGTGAGAGTCAACTAGTCATTTTCTCTTATCCTTATACCCAAACTACTAAACTTTGCAGGAAAGAAAAATCTTAGAGATACACTTTAAATTTCTGATTACAAATCTCAAATGGAACCCCAGGGTAGGCCACATTTATTAGGCCTCCTATTATGTAAGGTTTCAAACCTCTGAAATTTCTAACAATTTACAGTAGTCTACTACTGGTCAATTTTAATAACTATTCCATGCTTGCTTAAAAAGAAAGTGTATTTTGCAATCGGGGTAAACAGTATCTTAGTATCTATCAGTCAAGTGTGTCAAGAATATTCCTGAAACCTTTATCTTTATTGATTGTGGATTTGTCTGTTTCTCTTTGTTGTTCTGTCAATTTCTATCTTATACAGATGCAAGACCCACTTTACCATTAGGCTTTTAAGGTTTTACCTTAAAGAATATTTTGTCTAACAAAAACACTAATCCAAAAGGAGACATGCACCCGAATGTTTATTTGTAGCACTGTTTACAATAGCTAAGGTAAGGAAAGAACCCAGATGCCCAAAAATAGATGATTGGATCCAGAAGATGTGGTACATATACACAATGGAATACTATTCAGCATTCAAAAAAGATAAACACATGCAATTTGCAGCAACATGGATGGAGTTAGAAGGGATCATGCTCAGCGAAATAAGCCAGAAAGAAAGAGAAAAATATTGAATGATTTCACTTATTACAGGAATCTAGAGAAACCAAATGAGAGATATTCAGTGAGGGAGAGGGAGGATAAAGGTTCAAAACGAGGGGGAGGGGAGCACAGGGACTTGGTGATGGTTCATGGGTGAACTGGTGGTGGGCAACCCACAGGGAATACACTATAATGTAAAAGATACAAATAATAATAAATACATATTTAAAAAAGAGAATATTTTGTCTAATTTTCCTTTGGCTACATTATCTTTTTTATTTGGTTGTTTAGTATTTTTTTTCATTCCTTTACTTTAAACTTTCCTGTATCCTTATGCTTTAAAAGTACATCTTACAAGCATCAAATACCTAGAATTTTTAATGGCTCCTTTAAACCATTAACATTTAATGTAATTATTAATATATTTTGATTTAAAACTACCTTATATTGTAATCTGCTCCATCTTCTCTATATTTCATTTCTTTCCTCCTTGCCCCCCTTTTTTTGTTTGGGTATTTTTTGTCAAACAAATTTTAGTTGAGGGTTTCTATGTCTTACTAAGGTTGTCCCTGAAATTACAACATGCATTAACTCACCAAAATCTAGTGTTAATATCTTTATTTTTCACAGAATGCAGATTTCTCCAAGTTCCATTCTAGTACTATAAGTATTTTGATTTTCTGTATATTAAAAAAATAGACACTGTTATTTTATATAGTATTAATTTAGATTTGCCCACATATATAATTCTTTTTGTTCTTCATTTTTCCCTGCATCCGACTTTTCATCAGGAATCACCCCTTGAGTTACTGTTTTGCCTGAGTGACAGCATAATTTCCTATCTTACTGTTTTGATACCACATTCTGCTGTATAGTTTGAAGCCAGGGAGTGTGATACCTCAGTTTTTCTTTTGCTTTGGAGGATTGTTTTGGCTATGTGGAGTCTTTTGTGGTTCTGTAAGATTTTACAATTGCTTTATTTTCTTAAAAAATGTCATGGGTGGGGGGCCCTCCCTGATGGCACAAGGGTTGTTAAGTTTCAGCACTATGAAGCTATCAACAGCTACTGGAGCATGAATTTGATCCCAGCCAGGGAGCTGACCCACATGGTGCAGCAGACCTCTCCTGTCTTGCCTGCTGCTCCACTCAGCAGTGTATTTCAGTCACTCCACCTGTTCTGCTCCCCACTCTGTCTCTAGTGAATCCTCTCACCGCCCCCCCATACCTCTGGCCTATACCCCAGCTCTTGCATGCATAAATACATCTTTTAAAAATGTTATTAGGATGCTGATAGGTATTGCATCAAATGTGAATTCTACAGAAAATGGTATGGAGAGTTTTCAAAAAAACTAAAAATGAAAATAACCACATGATCCAACAACACTACCTGTAGGTATCTACCCAATGAATGAGAACACTAAATACAAAAAGATTCATGCATCCTATTTTCTTAACAGCATTATTCACAATAAGCAAGCCTTGGAACCAACTTAAATGCCCAATGATAGATGACTGGTTAAAGAAATTGTGGAATATATGCTCAACAAAATATTACTCAGCTACTAAAAAAGATGAAAGTATCTTTTGGGACAAAATGAACAAATACTGAGGTGAGAAAGCAAAAGATAGCTGCTAGTGGTTTCACTCATTTGCAGAATACAAATAACCAAAGGAAACAAACTGGCAAAATAATTCTTAGTCTCTGAAAAATACAGTTATTACCACAGAGGTGGGGGAGGGAGGTGATAGGTAAAGGGTGAGTGAAGCATGTACACATCTGGAGGTGTGAAGTCGTACTCCCCAAATTATATAATTATGTAAATGACTGGCAAGCCAATAAAATTTGAGGAAAAAAAGAAAATGAATTATTAATACATGAAACAACCTGGATAAATCTCAGGGAATTGTGCTGAGGAAAAAAAGCCAATTCCCAAAGGTTGACTAAATCAGAGAACATTCCTGAAACTATAAAGTTATAAAAATGGGAACACAGTAGCAGTTACCAAGGGTTGAGGGAGGGGAGATGAATATGGCTATAAAATGGCAACATGAAGGGATCCTTGAGGTGACAGAAATAAATCTGAGCTATCAGTGTCCATATCCTGATTGTGATATACACTATTGCTGGCAAATTGTCACTACTGGGGCGTACTGGGTAGAGAATCTCTGCAGTATTTCTTTCAACTGCATATAAATAAACATTTACCATAAAAAGCTTAACTGAAAGTGTTCTGATAAAGCTATGCCCTCATCATATATTGTTTATAATGTATTCGATTCTCGCCTATATACTTGAAATATTTCAGAATAATAATTGTTAATATTATAGGTTTTGAGTTTTCTTTTTAGAAGTTTTGGGGAGTGGGGAGCTATGTGATAAACTAAACTTACTTTTATCTTTGGATTTTATCTGAAAATGTACCCTTCAAATAAATAATGTACTATCAATTTCATTCACCAATTCTAAAAAAACACTATATAACATATTTGCTTTGACCTCTATCTCCCATCTACGACCATGACTAATGAAAGAGGGACACATGTTCTGCACAGCAACAGGAAAATTCTCTTTACTTCTCCTCAAGTCTCACTCAGATTCCTCTTTATGTCTTGCTTTAAGTGTTACTGGTTTTTTTATCTAAGCCTTCCCTTTGTAATTTAAAACTTAATGCAAATTTGGAAGAACAATATATTTATAAAAAAACAGTATTTTAACATTTTACCTTATTTGCTTTTTGTCTTTATGCATACATACACTTTGTTTTTCTTTTGCTGAGTCATCTGCAGGTAAATTGTACACGTTTCCTCTTTTTTTTAACAAAGAGAAAGTGGGAGGTTTATAAATTTCAGTAAGTAATTGTATTTATCAAGACTTTGGATTGTTTTGATTCACCATATTTTTTTGGTTGCCCTGCCCTGCATTTCTAACAAAATAAGATTTTTCTATTTACTTTAACAATATAAAGGTTCCCTTTAGAGTTTGTTAAAAACTTAATTAAAAATTAACAGTACATGACAAAAATCATGAAGGTTACACTCAAATAACTGCCATTTGGGAAACAGAATTCAGGCTCTGAAATACAAGATAGTTTTGGTGTAAGCCTCTGCTCTGAAAAAAATTGATAACCTTGAATAGAGCACTGACTCCCAAATAGACCTATTTTCTAGAGTTTCTATATAATTATGAGTGATACAATATGCACAATGAATACAGCACATGTAAAGAGATAATGGTGATTATTATTACTACAGTTACTATTATTCAGGAAAGCATATTCTGGCTAGAATGGGAGCTGTGAGCCAATGAAAGCACGGAAACATTAAGAGCCAGATGAGTATTAAAGACCAAACACAAAATAATGTCATGCCTCTTCAAAGATCATTCCTGATTTTAACTTTAATATAAAGAATATTTGTCACTTCCTGCTCACTTAGTGCAATGTACCACTGCCAAGTGCTTTAAATAATTTTTTCATTCAACCGTTTCTCCAAACACACTGTCAAGGTATTATTCCATCCTATTCTACAGGTAAGTGACAAAGCTGGGATTTGAACTTGGCTCTGTGAGACACCAAAATCCTCGTTTTGTTCTTTAACTTCCTCCCCTACTTCTGTGGCTGCTCTTCTTCAGTCTCCTCTGCTGACAACTTATTTTCTTCGATTTAAAAGCTGAAACCCTAAAGGCTCTATCCTGGTCTATTTTCTCCATCCAGTGTTCCCGGGTATTCTATTTTATCCCCAGGCATGTGGATGATTCCCAATCACTAGTTTTCAACCCAGAATGAAAAATTTTGAGTTCCAAGTCAGCTTATTAAATTATCTCTGGACACCTCCACTTGAATATTTCATGAGTTTTGTCAAAGTCAACAATAAGTACCATCAATCTCCTCGTGTTTCCTTTATTAATAAATGATACCACCTGTTAGTAGTTCATATAGAAAACAAAGTGATAGCACCTTCAATTTGATACCACCTTCTCCTTTGTTTCCAACATCCAATCACTCAGTAAGTCCTATTGATTTTACTTCCTAGATAGAAAGTCTTCAAAAACATGCATCTCGCCATCCCTCTCTAGCACCTTGCTTTAAGCCCAACATCTCACCAGCCTTTAAATGATGCTCCTTCCAACCACTGTTGCTCTCCTCTCTCCTTCCACTCATTCTCCAATAAGCAGTCAGATTTTTTTGAAATGCAAACCTGATTGTGTCGTATCACAGCTTAAAACTATTCAAAGGCTCCTAACGCTGTTAGGAGAGAATTCAAATGCATGATATGTGCAATATAGACATACTGAAGACTTAGGCTCAAATCCTGGCTTACTATACCTTGTGAGCATCCTCATAAAGCCTTAACTTCCCCATTAGAAAAGCAGAGATATCATCTTCTTTAAAAGTTGCTATGGGGATTAAATGAGATATTCTATAATATAAAGAAGTCTTTGACTCTTTCAAACAACGAACTTCCTAACAGTGCTAACAGTGCTAACTCTTCTAACAGCTCTAGTTCATAGCATCAGGTCCCTGAATTTTCCAAAATGTCTAAAATTCTTTTTTTTTTTAAAAGACATTTATTTATGCATACAAGCTGAGGTACAGGCCAGAGGCATGGGGCAGCGAGAGGGTTCACCAGAGACAGAGTGGGGAGCAGAACAGGCAGATCGACGGAAATACACTGCTGAGGGGAGCAGCGGGCTAGGGAGCAGAGGTCTGCCTCGCCATGTGGGAATCTCCCCGGCTGGGCGTCAAACTCGTGTTGTCGCTGCCAGCAGCTCCACAGTGCAGCACTTAACCGCTGTACCAACAGTAAGGCCCTCTTTCTAAAATTCTTAAGCCAATACTCAAAGCAGTCTCTGGATTTTCCTTAATGATTTACTTTCTTATTTTTTTTCATATTTATGAATGTAGTATCATTTAATTCTGAAGGAAGCCAACTAAGATGCAGATCATACTTTAAAAAATAACATTAAGCTCCAATGTGTGTTCTTAAAATGTTGACACATAACAACAAACTAACTTTGTAAATTATTGGCCAAAGAGGCAAGTACCTGCATAGCAATAGGTCCTTGGGACATTTGAGAGCTGTAATTCATTCCCATCATGCCTTGCATATTAGGCTGCATGACAGAGACCATAGGAAATCCTTGCTGTTGCATTGGCAGCAGGCCTGCTGAAAAAGAAAGATATCATTAGAGTTAACATGTTTTGATGTTTATTTTCTTAAAAACCATCTATACCTAAATGACTTGTTAATCTGAGTAGCACAATATAATGGAGAAAGCCCAGGTTTGAGAGTGAGACAGAGCTGAGTGTGAATTCTAACTCCATCATCTTAGCTAAGATGACACAAAACTTCACCTGTAAAGTGAAGGTAATAGTACCTGCTCTATAGAATTTGTGTTCACACTTTAAAAATATTAACAATGTGGCTGAATTGTGCTGTTTGGACCCAGCAATCTTTGTCTCCAATACCAAACAGGGCTGACCAACATGACCAATGGGATACGGCAGAAAGGACTGTGTTTATCTTCCAAGGCTACTCAGAACACAGTGCCTCTTCCTCCCCATTCTGTCAGATCTCTGGGAGAAGCCCCTGCCAGATAATGAGAATATTCAAGAAGTCCAGTGGAGAATTCATGTGGCAAGGAACACAAACAGCAGCACAAATCTGCCATCTCTGAGTGGGCCATTTGGAAACAGATCTTCCAGCCCCACTAAACCTCCAGATGACTGCAGCCGGGCTGACATTTTGACTGCAATCTCTGGCTCTGAGCCAAAACCACCCAATAAAGTCACTCTCAAACTCGACACCTTCCCAGCACGCACGCACGCACGCACGCACGCACGCACGCACTCACCTCCCCCCACCCCACATACTGAAATAATAAAAGGTTTTTTTTTTAAGTTTTGGGGTATTTTTTATGCAGCAGCAGATTAACTAATATAGTAGTGGTTACGAGCACGAACTCGGTAATAAGTAGAAATGCCACTTACTAGCTTTGGGACTTTGAGCAACTTGTGCCTCAGTTTCTTATGTAAAACTTTTTAAAACCTAATATATTCAAAGATAGTATAGTCCTCTTCTCTTTCCTTATGAGAACAGTTAAAACATTACAAAAACAGTCATCAGCATGCAAAGTATGTAAAGCAATGGCACGGAAACTATCATGCAAGCATGATTTAGACTAGCATCTCCCAAACTCTTCTAGTGAAGTTTTCCAAAAGCAGAGAAGAATGAAGATACATCTCTTTGAGGATTTCATAACAACTACTCTATTTTAGGCATAGTTCAAGGTTTTTCGTATATATAAGTGATTAAAACAAAACCCCTATGTAGCCTGAACACAAATACGTTTAATTTTGCATTTTAGCACTTTATATCTGTGTTGGTTCCACTTTAAGGAGTTTTTAATAAAATTTGTTAAAAAAAAATCAAAGGTCTGAAAGCCAATCATGTCTATCTTGTGGTTTCTGTGAACCTTCAAGGTTACTAAACATAACAATCTCAGAACCATGTCCTCCTACATCTGTAGCTAATATCAGCTGCAAGCTATTCATTGATTCAATCAATCATTTATTGAGGTATGAGGGCCTACTCCATGTCAGGAGACAGCAGTGAACAAAACCAGGTCTGTGTTCTCATGGAGTTTACATTATAATTGGAGGACATAAAATAAGCATATATCAGGTGGTGATGAGAGTAAAAAAAAAAAATTATGAGGGAAAGGGAGAGTCAGGGGAAGGAGATGTTATTTATAGTCAGAAAGTTTCCTCACTTGGGTGGCATCTCAAGGAGGACTGAAGTGAGGGAGCAATTTGGCAGTATTCCAGACAGAACACAATACAAATGTACTGAGTGTCGAGGAGAATTAGAAAACAAAAATCAAATATAACCATAGTACAATGTTTTCCCCCTTAACCCCTTTAGACCTAAAGTTTATTTATTTTAACTAATTTTGGTTGGTTATTAAATGAGTTACTCAGGTATTTGGCCACTCCTACAGTTTCTTGAATACACTTTTCAGCAATCATTCATGCTTTATTTCAAGTCTTAAAATGATCAAAAAGTACATTCAAACATACTTTGTAAAAACATAAAATTATTCACATTCCAGAAGAAAAAAAAAATCAGACCACCTTTTTGACTTTTTGTTCTGTTCCTTCATTCTGTATGTAGATTTTTACTTGAAAGTTTACAAAAATGCCAAATGAGCCACGATAATGAACACATAATTCGGTAATGCCTTCCTACAGAACAAAAGATCTCAAACCACCTGATCTAAATCTGGGACACATCTAATTAAGGATGGCTTAAATAATGTATAAACGTGAGCACAATGGAAAAAATACAACTGTCCCTTGGAAAATTTTAACTGAAACCAGACCTCCATCACCAATTATAAATGGAGACAAAGTCAGCATGAGCCACTGACCACCTGCTACTGAGCCACTCTTTATCTTTCATCTCTACCGGTGACCTAGGAGTGTCTGTTTCTCTAGCACATATGTCATAACCATCAATAGTGACTTCGTGAGAAGGGCAAGTTTTCAAAAGCAGTTTGGTGAGTGGAGGGGAGCGGCGTGTCTGAGTGGGAGAAGCAAGCACAATGAGCCAAGAGAAGGATGGACACAGCCTGCCTTCTACGCTGTGGCCAGTGTCACAGGGTCCGGATTATTTCCTTTCATTACTGTTTCCTTGAAAATACAGTTAGAATTGATATTGGTGGGCCCTTATCTGAAACCAAGAGAGGGGGGATATACCTAGTGGAGAAATTTATAGTAATAAAACTGAGACTTAAAGATTTTAAACTGAATCAGAATATGTGATCTGTATTGTGTAAATGATTAGAATGAGACCAAATTCATAAACAGAAAACATAGTAGCACAAAGTAACTGAAGAGATTCATTTACTTATTCAGCAAACATCTATAGAGAACCTAGTATGTTCTATCAGCATGCCCGGTGCTGGAAATACTGATGAATGTAAGGCAGACATGGTGTCCGACTTACGTAGCTAACAATATAGAAGGAGGAGAAAGAATCTACATAGGAGAAAGATGTCATTCAGAGAACTACAGTTCATTTCATTTTTCTCACTTGTTCTTTAATACTCTTGTCCTGAAAGCCTCCTTCATCTCTGAGGTTAAATAATCTGCAAACATTTAAACAAGGTTATTTCAACATACATGGGAGAACTGAATGGTGATCCTATTACTCCTCAAATTATACGACTTCTGAGAAATTTTGAGAATGACTATCATATTGGCTCAAGCCAATGGAAAATTTTACTCTATTTGGCAGCAATAGAACTTACTTCCAATTTATCCACTTAATGTTTACGTTCAGACATATAACAGTGAAAAATAAAGGTGCAAAACTTAAGCTTTCACATACCTTGAGGGGGTCTGATTCCACCTGTAACAGGAAACATGAAGCTGAAAAAGAAACAAAAGTATATTGGGATCTTCCTATGTAAAAACATTTCAAATAAAACATGCACATTTTTGGTGAATAGAGAAGTGCAGCTTGTTCGGCAGTGCGACCCTGAATTGTCCAACACCAATGCAGACTGAAGGTCCATAGAAAGCATGACAGTCGATATGAGTATGGGGGAGATTTCTGAACTAAAGACAGAGATCTTGAAACTAGTTCTGGGGTGGCTTCCTTGGTTCCAGTTTCCTCATCCACAAAATGAGGGTGAGATTAGATTCAATTCTATGAACATTTATTAAATGCCTACTAAATGAAAGTTCTGAATTAGTTTACAATCCCTTTGAAGACACTGATGTAAGCAAATAACCTTAAGATAGGATACTATGTGCTCTGAGAGGTCCAAAACTAACAGAGAGAAGAAAAAGATTAACTTGATAAGTTATATCTCAGAAAGCTTTGCTGAATTTATCTTTTGAGCTGAAATTTCAAGATAGAAACACAGACCATAGCTCGAGTGAAAGCTCTGAAGGCAGAGCTGTGTGTTCAGAGAAATGTCTTAAGGTTTAATGTAAGAACATGGTTAGAAAAGTAAGATTATAGAGGGCCTTTAAAATGGCTAATTTTATTTTGACCATTATATGAAGTTGTGAGACGGTTTTTACTAATGGTGCTAACATAGTCATAAAATGAAATTTTACCATTTTAAAGCATAAAGTTTCAGTGGCATTAAGTGCATTCACAATGCTGTACAACTATCACAATTACCCATTTCCAGAGCTTTTTCCATCATTCCCAATAGAAACTCTGTATTCATTAAACAGTAACTAGCCATTACTTCTCCACAACCCCCAAACAATCCCTGGTACCCACTATTCTGTTTTTTGTCTCTATGAATTTGTTGATTGTAGGTACCCTCATATTAAGTGAAATCACAATACTTGACCTTTTGTACCTGACTTATTTCTCTTAGCATACTGTTTTCAAGGTCCATTCATGTGTAACATGAATTAGAATTTCATGACTTTTTATAGCTGAATAATACTCCATTGTATTTACATACCACCTTTTGCTTTATCTATTCATCTGCTGGTGGATCTAGCTTACTTCTACCCCTTGGCTATTGTAAATAATGCTATGAACACTGGTACAGAAGTATCTGAGTGGAATTGCTGGGGCATTTAGTAATCCTATGTTTACTTTTTGAGAACCCCCCCACCCCTTTCCAAAGCCGCCACACCGCTTCACACCCCCACCAGCGCACAGGGCTCCTACTGCCCCTTACACATCCTTCCCGGCGCTTTTTATTTTCTGGGTTGTTTTTTTTTTTTTGATAAAAATTTGATAATAGTTATCCCAGTGGGTGTGAAGTGGTATCTTATTGTAGTTTGCATTTGCATGTCCCTAATGTAGAGAAAAATGAAATGATCAGAAACGGGCTTTAGGTTTCTATGGTAATAGCGGATGGCAGAGAAAACTTGAAATAAAAAGAACTAGCTAAGAAACTATCATAATAATCTTAAGAGATGAAAAGGGGCATAACCAGAGTAATGGGGCTGGAAAAGAAGGGGTAAATAAATGAAAGACACTTAGAAGGAAGACTCCAAAAGGACCTGGCTCTGTGGGGGGACTAGTAATGAAAAAGCATGTTTGAAGATATGCTAATAGTTCGAGCCTGCACAACTGCAAGAATGGAGAGGCTGTTTACTAAAAAGGAAACCAGTATGAGTAGGTGTGGGGAGAAAGGTGGTAGGAGTGTGTCCATGAGAAGTAATCTAGAAGGCAAACAGACAACTTAAGCTCAGAGGAAGATAAAGATTTATCTAGCGAGGTTTTCCTAAATAAAGGTAAAAAACAAAACAAAACAAAACAACCTAAGCTCTGGTTGTAGCTTAGTTAAGGTAATGTACATACATAGTGAGAAGACAACAAAGGACAACTTTGGAGCAGTCTTACAGTAAAAACTGAGTGGGGGATGATGACTGATAACCAAGAACTGGTTTTAACTGACAGTTACTGAGACTGGAGCACACTTTAGGAAGAAGAAAGCAATTACCAGTATCTAATGCTACAGAAAAACTGGTCAAAATGAGGATTAATAAAGATCATTGTTTTTTAAAATGGTGATCTTCGAGTGAACAGTTTCAACAGAGGAAGAGTAAAGGGCCTTTACAAAGGTATTTAAGATATAAGATAGACTCAGTGATTGATATAACAAGGTTTTTGAAGGAATCAACAAAGCAAAGTAGCAAAAGGGATCTGCTTTGAAAAGGAAGAAGGTCTTCCTTTGAGACTGGAAGGAAAGAAAAAGGTCAAATCAAAGACGAAAAAGAGTGGGAAAGCCTCTTAATATGAAGTCAGGATTTGAAGGTTAGAGTCTAATAAAATCCAGGTGTTGCATGGCAAATTTATGGCGGGTTTTGCTGAAATTTGGTAGTATTCCTTTCTTTAAAAGCTTACTCACATGCTAAGAGTTATAAACTAAGGGCAAGGCATCTAAGTAATTAACCTGTAGAGGCTTTTCACAATTACTCTTAAAGATTACAATTACTACATGACACAGTGGCTAAGTAACACCTGGAAATTTGAGTTACATTTTCTTTTTCCAACCCAGTTACTGTAAGATTACTGTGAAGTTCTAAGCTGTGTCTGTGACCAGCCTGTGTAGTTTTCTCCTATGTCAAATGACAACACAGAACCGCAAGTTAACTGAGGTCCCGTTTTAGACAACAAAACAGACAAGAACAGATGTATAAAGGTTATTTCAAAAATATAACAAAAACTAAACTGACAAAGATGAGTTACTCTAGTGATAATTTAGCAAATACTCAGTGACCTTTGTAAACCATTCAGCAGATCCTTTGCATTGTCTAGGTGACTAACATCAACATGTTTAAAGACTGGCTAGACAAGCAGCTAAAAGGTCTGGCCAAAGGGAAAAAAAAAAAAGAAAAGATGAAAGATTTTGCTCAGTCTGTATCCTACTGGGATATTATCATTTGTGTGCTTTGTCTTTTTTTTTTTCTCTCTGCTCTTTTATAAATTCCTTAAGGGCTTTTCATCTTCCTCAGCTTCTAACACATATTAACACAAAAAAAGTGTCTGCAAATATTTGTGGATTCAAGCTACATGGAAGGAGCAAAATTTTGGCAAAAAATTGCAGCAAACTGACCAACGATTTAATTTCAAAGGTGAAACCACTATTTATCACAGATGTGCTAGTGTGAAAGCAGAAAAAAGGCAGAACTGGAACTGTGAGCTCTGCTTATCACACGCCAATTTAGTTCACCCTTCCCTTTCAATTTACCTTTGCTACTCACCTAGATTAGTTTTCATTTCTCAGGCCTGGACTCCTACAAGACTTAATGGATCTCTCCACCTGCAGACTCTATGGCTTCTAAAGCAGGTTGTGTACACAGGTGAGGTGCATCTGCCTAAAGGATCATTTGCTGAGGCCCCTCCTGGGGTTAAAACTGTGCACTAATTTCTTCTTAACACTTTGTGTGCCTGCCATTTTCTGTGCCACCGCATGAATGGTATAAGCATTCAATAAAACACACACAACTCCTGAACTACTGGATATTAAAAAAACTGTAATATCTCTCATAAAACACCTTACACTTTCACCAAAACAATGTGGAAAGCTTCTAGACTGAGTATAATCAAAGAAATAGCTCCTAATAGTTTCAAATAATCCACCGTGGCGTGAAAAACTGGAGACTAGATGAACACGTATTAATACATGAGCGGACCACAAAATGTTAAGCTGTATTTCCTTCCTTTATAATCAAGGCTTTGTCCAGGTGTAACACAGCATTCTTTTTGTTAATTTCACAAAACTCTTCTCCCCCACTCAGTGCCACAGTCCTCCGGGCCTACCTGCTATTCTCTAGTGTTCACTAGGCCTTCCCACCTCTAAGACAATCTCTTGACCCCTTTCTCTTTTTTTAATTGAGGCCCAGCTGAAATACATCTTCTTTGCCTCAAATATTTGTAGCTGAAGCCACAAATATTTGCAAATTTTTTGTGTTCTTATGAGCTAAGCAGAGGATGATGAAAAACCCTTAGAAATTTATAAAAGAACAGGACAAAATAGACAACACACACAAATGATAATATCCCAGAATACAGACTGATCAAAATCTTTCATCTTTTTTTCTGCCATACTTGATCTTAAAAATTACACTACTCATCTCTTGAGTAAATTTTACCCCCTATACAACCGACTCAAAAGTAACCCACTCAAGATACCCATCAAAGTAGGCTAACATATTAATAAAGCTAGAAAACCCCATTGTTTTTTGCTTAGTCCCTTACAAGAGACAAGAATCTAAGAAATATGGTAAGTTAATAGTTCAAGGATGTTCTCCATTAAAAGCTGAGTGAGTTTGCCTAGCTCTTTTTCCCTAAAATATACTTGTGTACCATGCTAGTTTCCTTATAAAATAACCCTCATTCATCATAGTTTTCTAAAAGCCATATTCTTTACTGAGCATAGTTTCTCAATCTCAAAAAGTTCCCAATGTATGTAACATACTTAGCATACATTTTCAAGGTAAGAGTCACTTTAACCATTTTCTTCCTATATATCCTCTAAAATCTTGGAATGTGGAAATTACTACATTTACAGAGGAAAGAAATTTTAAAATCAATCATTCTAATTTCATAATTCAGGCCATACTTATAAAAAATGAATGGTGCAATGATATTAAAATACACTAAGGGAAATTATCCACTCAATTTTCTGCAGCTGTGGTACTGCTCCCCCCAAAAAAAACAGGGAAAAAACAAAACAAAACACTGAGCCTAGAATACCAAATTCTTTTGAGATTTTATTTTCCCAGGACTTAGTACTTTGATTAATCATAAACTTGGTCAAATTAGTATCACTCAAGAACATTTTTGAAATCATCATTATACATAGAAAATAGGAGAGATTACATATTTTTCTTCTCTAGTCAGAAACTGACTAATCAAATATTCATGGAAAAGCATAAAATAGCACTGATTAGAAAACATAAACCCAAAATTTTAAATCCAAAGTCAAAAATGTGTAGAAAAAATGAAAAATGGGGCTGCACACAGGTGGTTATTAAACAGCCAATGCTTTTCCCCTAGAACACAAAGCACTTGCAGGTGATAACTTTAAAGACTTTACATTTCTGTAGTGTTCATAACTCCAAAATTAAAGCACGGCATATCAAAAAACTAACACCTGGCTTTCTAAAAATAGTTTAGGATGCTGAAGATAAAAAGCTAATTTTATCTCCAAATGTGTATGCAGTATGTGTTGGCTACAAACAAAATCAGACTAGGTCATTATAGAAGTGGGTAAAGACGTCCTGGGGCAAGAGAGTTCCTTAAATAATGAGCTTGTCAAGTTGCAAATGTTTATATCCCTTACTGTTTCAAGTATGAGACCCACAAGCAACTGTTGGCTGATATATGTCAGAGGGCTAAGTTACCAAGTCTGGAAGCTTGGTTGTAAGAACTGCGTGACTGCGAATTTTTGATTTTCAATAAAGAGACAAGTCTTCAGAGTTACATCTACAAGAGTTCCTATTTACCAATTCAAAGGTCTTCAGATTTTCCTGCGGTTTCTCAAGTATTTAGGATACAAAAACAGTCTGGGCACTCCAAAAGAGGAAAAGACAAACAATACACACACGTACATCTCTCTCCTGGAACCAATTGTCCAGTTCTGCGACTAGGGTTTTCAGAGCCTTCCGTATAAAATTCCTGGTCAAGCCCGAAAAGCCCGGGGAAGGGGAAGTCTCTGGTCTCTCCAGAGCCGGCCAAGACTAGAGGCGAGACGTCAGGGTTCCCCCTTTCCGCCGAGCCGACCCTCACCTTCTCGGAGCACAGAGGTGCGCGCTCACTCCCCACTTGGCTCCAGCCGCCAGTGCCCTACACCGGGACCGCAGGAGTAGAGCGCCCAGGTTCCACCCGCCCCCCTCCGGCTAAGTCCCCCGGGAATGACCCATCTTTCATAACCCAGTTCCAAAGAGAAAGGGGTTGCAGCGGGAGAAAACCGCCATAACCGCCAAACACCCCAGCCACTGCCGGAGCCAGTCCAGCGTCGGCGGGACTGGAGGACCCGCCCGGCCCGGGCCCAGCTCTACACACCTACCTGCCTCCCCCGGCGGCTCCAGTGCCTGCTCCCGCGGCCCCGCCGCCGGCGGCTCCCGCTCCCGGTCGCAGCGCCATCTTGCTCGGGGCCTGCAGCCACTGCCGCCCCCTTACAAGCAGCTGTCAGCTGAAGACAGCCACTTCCGGGGCAAACGCCAGGCCCCACCTCGCCGCGGACTGAGACGGAGCGGGGAGGAGCTCTCACGTGACTCCCGCGCTCGGGGGCGGAGCGACCTGGTCACGTGACTCGACCGCCTCTGGGGCTCCTCCAGGTGCAATTGTTCAGCTGCCGGGGCCCGGATCCAGGGGAGCTGATTAATTTCCTGGCCAGGCCCTCTGGAGTACCCAGCTGGCGGTGAGTGGCAAGACGTTGTCATGCCTTGGTTTGAGAAACGATTGATGCTAACAGTTACTTTTTACAACTGGAAAATACATGGGTGTTGTTATTCTTTACACACAAAGGCGAGGATGGATGCCGGAAGCTTCTTTGTTAACTTCGCAGCACTGGTTAGTGACCAGCTCTCTCAAATCCCCACCACTCACCCCCACCCCCATAACGCCACAGCTTCCTTTTGATACCCACCCCGGAAGCTGAAGATATTTACATTTTCATGTAGTAAATCAACCAGTGCACGTAAACACAATCCATTTATAAAACCCCCAAAGTGCACTACTTGTGTGTTTGGTTCTCTTGTGGCCACCCCAATCAATTATCCGTACTACACCTGCAAGCAGAGACAAACTAAACTGGTTTTGGAAAGCAGTTCACGATAACTCTGAATCTGTATGAGCATATTTCACTGCGCTTTCCCAATTCAGTTACTGTCAGTAAAATCTGTAAGTAGAATACAAACTTTTTCAAGCCCTTGAGTTTGCTTATTAGCTAGTAATGGATTAATTATACCTAGTTTTATTTCTCATTCCTGCCTCAGGGCTTTTACGGGGACACAATTTATAATAGTTACCTTTTATTGGGCACGAAGCACTGGCCAGGAACTTTTTTCCAAATTCTCAGTGTCCTTATTAGTTCGTATCGGCATTTTACAGATGAGAAAGCCAAGATTAAAAGAAGTTAATGTAATTTGCCTGGGTCATACAGTTGCAGAGCAGCAGGACCAAGATTGAACCTAGTTGACTCCATTATCCTTGCTCATTTCACTAGGGCCAGCTATTATCATAGGCTCTTTTTTTGTCTACCAATTTTAATTTTCCACTTCTTTATGTGAAATTTTAAATTTGTGTGGCAAATAGCGCCAACTGATATAAAGATGCTAAATTAGTTAATCCACTGACAAACCAAGTTAGCTTCTCTATTTATGTAGCCACTTCTCTATTAAAGTACAGGCGGCTACACAGAAGAAAATACTAAAGAGCAAAGAAAGCCAAATGGAGTACATCAAGAAGCGTAGATATAATCTCTTTCTCCCTGGAATTCTGTGAACTCTTGGCCTATAGAGTCCCACATTTTCAGATGTGGGACTTGGCTCAAGATGTCATCCTCCCACGAGATCTGCCCTCCTGTGATGCTTCAGCATCGAGGCCTTATGCCTAACATAGCACTTGCCACACAGTTTGTCCTTTATTACCACAACTACATTGTAAGGGCAAGGACTGTCATCAAGCCTTGCATCCTAACCAAATATGTGCTTGTTGAAGAAATCATTTGTTGTGAATTTGTGACCTGTCAGGCACAGTGCTAGAACTTCTAAGCCTGAGACATGGTTGCTATTACTCCGAGTTTCATAAGTGAAAGATCTGAAGGTCTGATAAATTAAAGGACTTATTCAAAGCCATACAAATGACAAATAAAAGGCCCCAGTACACCTACCTCCAGAATATAATAATCATGGATCTGTTTACACGAACAAAAAAGTCATGAGTTATTTTTTTCACCTTGTTGCATTTACATAAATTCTGAACAATTTTTGTTTTATCTAAAATACTCATGGCCTCCCTGATGGCTCGGAGGTTAAAGTCTCACACGAGTTCGATCTCCAGCCAGGGAGCTAATCCACATGGCCTAGCAGACCTCAGCTGTCTCACCCACTGTTCTCCTCAAAATCCTGGTAACAAGGCCTCCCTGGTGGCATGGGGGTTAAGTCTCATGATATCAAGATATCACCAGCCACTGCAGCACGAGTTCGATCCCTAGCCAGGGAGCTGACCCACAGCTGTAGCAAGACCTCTCCTACCTCGCTTGCTGCTACCCTCAGCAGTGTATTTCAGTAGATCCACCCATTCTGTTCCCCACTGTCTCTGGTGAATCCTCTCACCACCCCCCACCTCTGGCCTATACCCCAGTTCTTGGATGCATAAATAAATAAAAATAAATCTTTTTTAAAAATGCCAAAGCTTCCAAAATCTGAAGAAAAATAAAAAAATTAAAATATTTAAGTTGAAATCTACATGTCCTGACTCTAGAATAAAAGGTTGAGATTAAAGGAAATACATAAGTGTAATTGAAATGCTGCTGAGAAAAATTTGTTCGATAGTATTGTATTGCTACTGCTAACTACAATTCAAGTCAGGTGCCATTCTAAGTACCTTACATGTATGAAGTCAATTTTTTATTCTACTCTACAATACTAACAATGAAGAAAAATCTAACAGCAAATTGTCTCCATCACTGTATAGTTCTTTACCCTTGGCAGTGACCTTCTTATAAATGGGTGAAGGGCCATAAAGCCTCAGGAAAGATAAGCTGTAAAAAAATGAAACCAGAAGTGTATCAAGTAACAGGAACATTCTTCCTTATCACGGTAAAATGTGTATTATTTTCCAAGCAAAGTCTTCTTGAACAGAAAAAGCCAGGCAAGAGCATGGCTAAATGATGGAAAAAGAAAGGGAAAGACCAACCATAATCTTGTAGACGCAATATTATAATACACAAGGTATGAGCTTACCAATGAAGGATAAGGATATTTAATAGGCCAAAGAATTAAAAATCTTAAACCAGTCACAGAAGACAAATCTCTTTGCTGTGGCTTATACCACAGAAGGCTATGAACAAACTAAGAACCATTAGAATTAAGGAGAGCCACAGGTCTCTTCTATGCTGTTGCTCCCTGTCCATCTTCCCCCCAGAAAAGTGGGGGTGGGAAGGGAAATTCAATCTCAAGGCTTTAATTTGAAATTGGTTCCAGGCTGCCTCACCATAGTGTATCTACATTACACCTTCTGTCACACTTGAAGGAAAAATCCTTAAGAGTTCACCACATTTGGATTTGTTATTTTTAGCATAAGCTTTTGTTCTTCTGTAAGAAGTATTTCTCTGGATTCAAACAACAGAAATGTCAATGAATGTTATTTCCATTGTATCATCATATAAAAGTCACCTACAATTTGATATTTGACATGATGTATTGATTGTTTAGGATCATTTCTCACTTGTCCAGTGTTCTTGTAGTTGACTTCAAATAATTGACTTTAATTATAATGATTATAACACTTGAAGTTTTCCATGAAAAATATATTCAAACTGGAATCATAAAATTGTATTTCTTACTCAGTCTTTTAAAATATCTTAATTTTTGTCTTCAAGAGTTACTTTCTTCTTGCTGTTCTGATCAGTCACATTTTTCCTGTGACAAAGAAAATAAGGAAAGTTGAACAGAAATTCTAAATCCACATACTGGGCCTCTCAAGTGGAGCACAGGGGTTAAGTCTCAGCGCTAGCACACTATCGTTGCTGCGGCCTGAGTTCGATCCCTAGCCACATATGGCACAGGAGATCTCTCCCCTCTGTCTTGCATGCTGCTCCCCTCAGCAGTTTATTTCAGTAGCTCCACTTGTTCTGCTCCCCACTATGTCTCTGGTGAATCCTCCCCCTGCCCAACTGGTCTACACTCCAGTTCTTTTATGCATAAATAAAATTGAATCTTTAAAAATAAGTACATATACATACTTTCCAAAACTTCCAGTTTAATAAACATTACTGAAACCTACTGTATAATCACATATATGCAGTACTAGAAACACAAAGATGCTTTAGACACAGTCTCTGTCCTTTAGAAAACTATAATCACTTAAGTAAGGAAAAAAATTCACAACAATGATACTACAACATGGTATAAAGGACAGCTTCTGATCCTGATCTAATAATAACTGTTCATATTGATTAAGTGCTAGATACTGTTATAAGTGCTTTATATAAAGTGTCAACTTGGGTAATCGTCCTAATTTATGAAGAAGATTCTATTATCCTCATTTTACAGATGAGGAAAATAAAGCAGAGTGGTTAAGTGACTTGTTGATCACTATATACTAGTAACAGAAGTTAGACACGAACTCTTGAGTGTCTGATTTTAGAGTCTGGTAAATGATGAATGCCATCAATTAAATGTTAATACAGGGCAAGGAAAAAACATTTTGAGAAAATGTTTGCAACCTATGTCACAGCAATACAAAGTTCTCAGATGTGCATTAAGTCATTTAATCCTCAACCTATGCTTATTTACTCAAATTATGTATCATTTACATAATTACTATGCCTTTATTGTCCAAAGTCAGAAGAACTGTGCTCCTGTTGCCACATGGACCTCAGTTCAGGCACTACAAGCTAAACCTAGTGTAATGGAGGGGAAATAATTATGTCCTAGTGCAGGCCATGTAGAGCTGAGGGGCAGTGCAATTCTAATTCACAGCGAATTAAACTTGTATTTTCACAGATGGGAAAAAACAGATCATTAATACACAGACACAGAAAAATTCCATGACCAAAAAAAATCATCAATTTCCCAATTCGTAGGCAACCTAAGATATATTATTTTTATTATATCCTATATTGGACTATAGACTATCAATTCTACTTAGAAAATTTTATCTTAAGGAAAAATAATGCCTATTATAACAATACGAGAGTCAAATAGTGGCTTTTCTCATCACATACTTACCTTTTATCCTTAGCTTTTTCTAAGAAATATTTTGGTGTTGTACTAATGCTCTCCCTTTCCAATGGCTTCTTAATCATCTTTTTCTTTTGTTTGCTAAAAATGACAAAATAAAAGGAAAGAACTAAGTGTTACTTGACTTAAAAGAATTCAAACTAGTTTGATTCTTGATCACAAAATTCATTTTTTAATCCACTTTTTGGTTGCCAGTGACACTGTATTCACTTTAATATAGCAGATTATCTGATAGCATTTAGAGAGGTTAATCCAAACAGATGATAAACTGAATCAGTTTTTCAAAAAGGACTATGATTTAAATATTTCCTACATCAACCATAAATCCTGTGCCAACAAGTATTAGAGTTCGATTTTAGCTAATTCTTTTTTTGTTTTTGTTTTTTTTTTAATCAGTTTTATAAACTAAAATAAATTCTAAGCATTTCACTAACAACAAACACTTAAAAAGCTGAATACTTACAATTTCAGAGATGAAGAAAGAGGCAAGGAAAGAATATATACAAATATTTAAAAGGAAAATAGTTACCTTAAAATGTTCTAAAAGTAATAGTCACATTAGAACTATAATGTGTAAGAATGTGAAAGCAAGAATGTCTAAGCAAAGAGAAAAACTTCAGGTAAATTCAAGATTGTACCTTAGTAGTTTTTGAAAACCTTTTATGTATTCTGGTACTGGACATCCCGCCTGCTGTATAACATTGGCAATGCTGGAAAAAGGTATCCATAAACATAAATTTGTATTTTGTCAAACTGATACATATGTACTTAAACACAAGAGAAACTAAAATCATTCAAACAAGAATGTAATCCAGTAAAGTGTTCTGATACATTATCAATTATCATCAGATACAATCACATTAGATTATTAAATCTGCTACATCTGCTACACCAGTGTCTCTGCACTGATGAATAATTTAGACAGCAGTTATTTCTACTCAACATTAATGAGTAACTGAAAAGTTAGTGAACCAATCTTTGGAAGAGTATGTTACTGGCAATTTTTCCTAGCTGATTCAAGCTTAAATAAATATTTTAAGATTACTATGGGACTGGCATGGTCTTAAACTTTTTAATCCTCACAATGACATTATCCCTGTTTCCCAGATGGAAAAGGTACAGTTACACTAATCTGAGGGTCATCCTACTCATATGCTTGAGTGAGTACAACTTAGAGGAATATATATGCTTCCCTACATATGTGAAAGTCACTCAAGGGGAAACCAAGGCTGACAAAGCCATGGCTCAGAAGGAACAGATCAAAATCTTTACCAAAACTGATAAAACAGATCTAAGAACAAACTACCTTCAGTCGTAACTCAGTATCATCTTCTACAAATACGAAGCACTGTCAATTATCTTAAGCCTAAAAGGCTAACAGCCTACTGTAGACAGTAAAAATACAGGAAACTCAAGCTTCAGAATGAAAATCTATGATGATACGTTAAGACACTAAAAATGTATCAGAGATTGCTCAAGGGCTACAAGTGAGTTAACAGTGGAGTGTATTACTAATCATTTTTCATAGGATTAAATATAAAACTCTATCTGCCCTAAAAATAATGGGAAGGATGCACCAGGATAAGAGAGAATTTTGAGTGAACCAAAGAGACTCAGGAGTTAACTTTAAAAGTATTCACTAATCCAGAAACGTTGCTCTTATACTGTAATACTAACAGCTCATTAGTCTGAAATAAAATAATAAAGATACCATTATGAGTATTTCCAAATTCTGATAAATGAAAAGGCAAAAACAAGGCCCTCTGATCATTTTCCCTGTTCTCAAGGTTAAAATTTGGTTGACTAATACTTTAACAGAATTTGGGGCACGGCCATTTTCTGTTAATTGTGTAAACATATAAAAATAAAAAAGCAATTCTGACAACTTAAAATCAAGTTATTTTTCCCAATTTACCTTCTTAATAATGGTTTATCATCTTCAGTGAAAAATGTAACAGCTTTTCCTTTATGCCCTGCTCTTCCAGTTCTACCTAAGAGAAACGAGATCATACAAAACAAGATTCACATATAAAAGTCACTGGATTTTTCATGGCACTAAAACCTGAGCATCTTTGAAAGGAATAGTTAGAGGGGCTACCACACACAGGTGGGAGCCAGTGGGAGGGCACAGAGGAGACATCTTACCTATCCTGTGGATATATTCCACTGAGCTGGTTGGAAAATCATAGTTGATCACCAAGTTAACGCCTTTAAAATCAATCCCTCTGGCTAGCAATGCTGTGCAAATAAGAACCCAGATTTTTCCTGCTCTGAAGCTGTGGACTGTATTATCTCTCTGATTAAAAGAACATAAATGTTTTAGTACCACTCTAAGAATGAAAACAAGTAATTCATAAATTTAATACTAGTATTTTTCAGTACCGGAGTTATCATTTTGAAATGCTACATTTGACCTTACCTGTTGCTGTGTTCTGTCTGCATGAATAACGTCCACATTAATACCTTCATATATAAGCTCACGAAAAAGTTCTTTAGCTCTTTCAATGGACTGAACAAAAACAAGAACAGGTGGAGTGAAACCCTGAAAGAAAGAAGGCAAAAATATCAGCACACATAACCTATAATCAAGAATACAACCACATTTCATGATTTCAGTTCATTAAAAACCCAATTCAGTGTGCTTTCCATTGGCAAATTTCTTAGACCATGGAGTCTCAATCGGCTTCCATCTTCCTCACTATCCATTCTCTACTCAACTTCAACTGCAATTTCCATTTTGCTACTTCTAGTGATCTAGACTAACTAAGTCCACCTCCTTTTCCTTTCTCCAGTGATAGATGCTCACTCCTTACAATATCACCTTTTGGATTCTGTGCCTCAGAATTTTTTTTATTCTAAGATGCAATAACTGTCTTTTTAATTCATTGTTTATCCTAATTGTAGACCACCCCTCTCACCCCACAAGCTTAGTCCTTGGTTCTCAGTTCTATCAATATAACCTTAATCTTATTAAATAAAATTTCAGTTATCAGTTACTAGTCCTAAGCAGATAATTTTTACAATCTTATCATCAACACGTCCTGCCCCAAACCAGTTTTCTGTATTATCAACTGTACACATTATGACTTAATCTTTTTATTTTGATTCATACATGCTTTCAGAATCAAATGTAAGTGACGAAACTAACAGCAACCACACACTTAATAAATCTAACGTAATTTCGGAGGGTTCAGAGATCTCTCAAAATTCATATATAACTACAAATTCCTGTTGTATAATCTCCACATGAGTATCTGTGAAAAACCTTAAATTTCTTGGTGCAAAGTAATAACCTTAAGACTATTAATAAACAAAAGTATTTATTACGTGCCAGGCAATATTATAAGCACTATATTTAAGGAACTCATTAATACTAAAATAACTTTAAGCTACTATTATTCCCAATTTACAGGTGAGGAAACTGTGAAATCCTAGAGTTAATTTGCCTAAAGCTTGACTTCCAATCCAGGGAGTGGACTCCAGCATCCATGTTCTTGACCTCTTCTGTAGTCACAAAGTACTTTCAGCACCTTTCCCTTCCGATTCCCAACTACTAGCGCTTTACCACTAAGAGTGTCACCCTCATTTCTTTCTTCCTTATCATCTTTGACCAGTCTAGTTAAACAGTCTGCTAAGTGGTTTCCTTATTTTTAGTCTCTTTCCATTACAATCCATCTTATATAGTGTTTAACAAATTTTCCTTTAATGTGGCTACATTCTTCAAAAATGTTGAGTGGTTTCTCTCAAACGGACACAACTGATCTTAACTCTCACCATGAATTCTTTGCCTTTCACAACACAGTGAACACAGTGTTCTCTCCCACCTCTTAGACTCTACTCTGCTGCTCCTCTAGGCATCATTACTTTTTCCTCTCCACAAATCCGTCAACGTCCAGATTAGTAGTATTTGCTTTATTTTACTTTATTTCTTAAGATTTATTTATGTATACAATAAATATGCATAAATATCTACAGAGGTGAGAGGATTCACCAGAGACAGAGTGGGGAGCAGAACAGGCAGAGCGATGGAAACACACTGCTGAGGGGAGCGGCAGGCAAGACAGGAGAGGTCTGCTGAGCCATGTGGGAATCTCCCTGGCCGGGTATTGCACTCATGCTACAGTGGCTCTGGATAGCTTCATAGTACTGTGCTTAAACCACTGTGCCACCAGGGAGGCCCAGTAGCATCTGCTTTATATGGCTTTCCCTAACCAATTCACCCTGTCGGTACCTTTATGACTGTCTGGGTGCTTCAGAAAAAAGTGCCACAGCCTTTATGGCACTTCATCACAAACTATCTTACACAGTTTACTAATTTCATCCTCTAAAAAAGACTAAATTCCAGAAGGAGGATTTAGGATTTGTATCTTTTATTAACCCCTGCCCTGAAAATTTTTAACTATGAATTCTACTCAGTACTTACTGAAGGGATAAAACCAGAAAACACTACTCAGTGTCCTACATATTCTACAATGTGCTAGTTCTATCAGAAACCTAAAGAGAGATAGGGGGGTGGGCAGCAAAGGAGTACATTATATATTTATGAAAAGAGTATGCTTTCAGGTATCAGGTAGGTCTTTTCCTGAGCTGGGAACCAAAAATTTAACCATATTCTATGAGGTAAGCCTCTCCACTTGACATAACCATCGGCTCAATGTGCTTCTTAACACTTTACCACTCAATTATTAAATATGATGCAACAATAGTACTTAGTCTCTCACCAGTAATACAAAGCTTGGTGAAGTTTATCAAAATTCAAGAATATAGTCCAAATATACCTTTTTAACAAGTTCTCTCATGGCCAGAAGTTTTCCAGTCTCAGACCCAACAAAGAGAAGTTCTTGTTCTACAGTCTCTACTGCAGAATTTCTGGAAAGAAAACATACTTTGTCATTTGCAAGAACTATCTTCTGTTGTCCTCCCATTCTAATAGAATTTTTACCACTGTTAATGTAAGAAATACTAATATTTTAACTCAAAGAAAAAGTTATTTTAAATGTTTTATTCTAAAGTATCTCAAGAAAATTTGAAAAATAGAAAAAAGAATGAAAACAAACTGCCCATAACTTTATTTTGGCATTCTGTTGTATTCTAGTCATGTATTTCATGTCTATAAAAAATTCTGAAATTAAAATTGTTAGGTTAAATAATGAAAGCATTTTTAAAGTTGATATTACATATGGCTGAACTTTTTTCTTAATATTAACAAAGGTTGATTTATAGGCAAAAGTTAGGGGTGAGGTACCTTAAGGCTTTATTAATATTCTGTATGATCCTGCAATATATTATACTTTGTCATTCATTTTGTTGTCTCTCTTTACAATTATATTCTTGGCGAACTTGTTCTATTTCCTTTTTATACACAGAAATTTTAAGTTTAAAGTAGGTAGGGTATTGTTTACTTTTTTACTTATCGTGGTATTACAAGCACTTTTTCATTAGCTATAGTCTTCACACTTCATGAGTTGCAGAATATTCTATTAAATAGCAATATTGCAATTTCCTAAAATTCTTTTCTATTATTGAGTATTCATTTAGCAGAGAATGCTCTGGAAAATTTGTTTTTTAAAAGGAATTATAAATCAAGTGGCTTAGTAACATTAGCTTCTTCCTGTGATCCTACTTAGGATCTAAGAAACTTAGTCCTCTGGGTGGCCACAGAACTCATGTCATGCTTTGTGGATGGGAAAATTAACTAAAAGCATGATGATAGGAATATTAAAGTGGCAAAATGAGTATTTCCCTCTGGATTATTCTAATCATTTTAAAGGATATCTTTCTTTTATTAAAATATTCTCCAGTATTAATGTTAGGTCAAACAACCTATTTCCTTGAGTCAAAAAATTACACACACACACACACACACACACACACACACACACACACACACACACACACGCG